>BQNB010076236.1:0-31217 GCA_026074375.1 Tanacetum coccineum | reverse complement strand
GTTCTTAGATATCACAGTTCCATCATACAATGTTGGCCTAATCTGCTGAGCTTCCTTAAGATAAAATGAATTTTGATAACCAAGAGCTTGTTTGTGAGCATCATCATAAAAAAACATGTGGTTTCGTTAACATGTGCACTGTTTGTGCAGATTGACCCACTTTATAAACAATATTATCCAGTTCTTTTATTTTATTTTCTAAATCAATTTCTTTGTCCATATATTTATCTTTTTTTTCTTTGGATTCCTTTTTGAAAATAGTTAATGTTTGGAATAACGATTCCTTTTCCTTGACTTGCTTAGAAAGAGTCTGTTTTAGTAAGTCAATTTCTTGCTTAAGTGCACACCTATCCCTAATCATATCATCCATTTGTGAATCGATCATTTTTTCTCGACTGTTCAAATCTACATTAAATCTTTGTTCAAAAGTTTTGACTAGTTCTTTATATCTTTGAAGCTCAGCGGTTAAGGATTCATTAACAGTTATGGTTTCCTGATTAACCTTTTCCAATGAGTTACTTGATTATACATTTGTTCAAACATTTGTTTAAACATAGATATTATCAAAGAATCTTGTTATGCAGAAGAGTTAGTATCTTGAACAATCGCATTTTTCGTTTGTTGCACATATTGTTCATAAGAAATGATATTACTATCACTTATTATTTCGGTATCTAGAACATAATCAATAAGATATTGTTCAAATTTTTACGTCTCTTGCACACTTTGATTAAGCATATCCTCATTTTGATAAGAGTCATGTTGTGGTACCTCAAAGTGGACGTCTGAATCGTAACTCAAAAAATTACCCATAAGAACCACTTTTGCTTAAGAGATATCATCGCAGTTGGAATCATAAGCATCAAGATCATCAGTCTGGAAGGTAGCATTTTGTGGACTTGTCTTAATAGCTTGACCTCTGGAATTCCTGGATCTTCTAGAAATGTCAATTGTTCCTCATTAAAAACTTGACCCGATTCCTGTGCTTGAACCAGCAACATCTTTTCCTTGAACCATGCAGAATTCCTTAGCCTTTTTGGCTTAGTGCATTGCCTTGCCATATGCCCTTCACCTGGCAGTTATAACACTTAACAACCCTTGCTTGACCAGCTGCATTATTTCCCCTAGCATTTTAGTTGGTTCCTAAACTAGCAAAACTCTGACCTTGTCTTCCTTGAACTTGTTGAACAGTAACCCTGCCATCCTGAATGGTAGCTTGATTTCTTGGATTAAAAGATGTTATGAGTTGGTTGTTGGTTGAAGGAAAACGTGATGCAACTACAGTTGACATAAATGCGATTGCTTTGTTGAGACAAGCAATTAGATCGTCTCCTGGTAGAAAAACTAGAACAACAAGATCTGAGTCTAATTAGGAGAACTTAGTTTGTGGTTGTGGTGACATTGTAGGGGAATGATAGGCATTTTGAGGAATTAATGGTATTGGATGACTGATTTGAGGCTGGTAACCATGTTGATATTATTATGGATGATGAGGTGCTTCATAAGTTTTTAAGTATGGTTGAGAAGAATGTAATGTTTGATTAATTAATGATAGTTGTTGTGGATACTGAACAGAGTTTGACTTAGTTTGATGGTTAGCAACCAACGTAAGGGGATCTGGATATCTGCCACGCATCATTCGTGCTTCATTTGCATGTCCCTCATGTTGACTCTGTTATGCATACAGCTGATCAAAGTTGGTATTGTACATGTTCTTTTCTAACTTGACATCGGTTACAAACTTGCTCCATTAAGGTTGAAGAGCATTTAGAAATTTTGAATTCACTTGAACTTGCTATGGTCATGCCAATGGTGTACATATCATTAATAAGTTAAGCAAAGCGCAAGTAATACGCATGAAGTGATTCACCCTTGATTGAAGAAAATTTGTCAAACTCATTATACATTTTACATTCACGTTCTTGATATGAAAGTTCAGTGCCTTGCATGAGCAACTTGACTCTATCCTAGATATCCTTAGCAGACTGACAATGGTTGATAAGAGCATACACATCTGGTGGGAGACCTTGAAGAACAATGTTGAGTGCTTAAACATCATAGTCATCTTGAAACTTCTCTTGTTCAATGAGTTCTGCATACTTCTTGTCACAAACTTGACCATTCTCTTTAATATTCGAATATACAAGGGGTCCACTTTGAATAGATTCAAGCATCATCCTACCATTTTTCTTTCCTTTGAGGTATAGAAACATACGACTCTGCCATGATTTATACATTGTCTTGTCAAGCATGGGAGGATGGTTCTCGGCACCAGTAACTATCATGTACTCTGCTAAAGTAGACATTTTCAATTGATTGTTATATGAAAAGATAAAATTTAATCAATCAGTGCTAAAGGATAATTATGTTAAGGAGTTGTTGTCGAAGGTGATTAAGCTTGGTATTTCATGGGATTTTACAAATCTGAACTAAAACTGAGAAAATAACAAAGTATTTCACGGGATTTTACGAAGCTAAGACCAACCGTTAAAAATAACTTTTGCTGAAAATTGTAATGTTTCGCACATATATGACCTTGTAATATTTCGTACGAGTATGACCTTGTAATTTTTCGTACGATTATGACCTTGTAATGTTTCGCCCGATTATGACGATGTAATATTTCGCACGGTGTATGAAAATTGGACAAAATCTTGTTTTGCACAATTACTTATTTCGCACGATTGTTACACAACCTGTTTCACACACTTATTACAATACATAAATCGCACACTTGTTACACAAAAATAAATCGCACACCTGTTACACTAACATATTTCACAAGCCTGTTACAATTTTTACAGAGTTTTATTTCGCACACTTATGTATTTTGCACGAGTATTACACAACCTGTTTCGCACAATATAACATAAACCTCACAAGTACTACACTTACACAAATCGCACGATTCAAACATAAATCGCACGATTCATCAAATACATATTTCGCACGAATACAAAACTCTTAAAATCACCTAAAAATCACCCTTTTTGAAGTTTTACCTTGATTTTTCTTGTACAACTAAGTATCTTAGGCCTAGATCTTACTTAAAACATAAAATTTAAGGTTTTTAAACACAAAAACTTATGGTTTAATAATTACGCATGCGTGACCAAAAAAACACCCAAAATACACGATCTAAATAAGAGAAAAACATACACAATCACATGATATCACCCCATGGCGACTGATACCAATTGTAGAATATCAATCATACAACAATTTATGAAATGAAGTGAAGAAATCTAGAGAGAGAAAGAGTGGTTAGACACTTTAGAAAGAGAAAGGAAAAAATGTATTATGAAATGAACCAACAACCCTTTCCATCGCATGTAAAGGGTATTTATACCCTTACATGAGATGTAGTCAACATTAGGGGTATGTTATGTTGACCCGGTTAGCTTAGCTAAGTTCCAAATATTTACTATGAGTTACTTAATGACATTTTAGAAGTGACCGAGACTTTTTTGTATTTCTAACAAATGTCGTGTGAAAGGGTTGAGTGTGTAGGAAGCAAAGCTTATGACACATTGAAATAAAGTGTGAAGGATGTGAGTTGGCAATGGTTTTCATACTCAAACTTAGAGTAAAAGGGTGAGTGAGTTGTAAAGTGAGTGAGTGTATGAGTTGGTGAGTTGACAAGAAGGAGCCTATGTTGGTGTGAGGGAGATAATAGTGATTAAACGATGATTATTTGAATGTGTTATGAGTGGTGAGTGAGTTGTCTAGCGAATCAGTGAGTGAGTTGTGTATGAGTTGGCAAGGATCCTATGTTGCAAAGGAGGAGACAAGTTTAAATATAATACAATTGTTTAATATGAGAGTTAGGGGTTTTTGAGAGGATTTAGTGTAAAGGATGTAAGTGTATAAGAGTGTGTGAGTTGGCATATTTAAATTGAAACTTAGGGGAAGTGTGTAGTGAAAGTTTGATGAAGAAAGGTATTGGTTTAGGGTTTAAGTGAGGAAGAAGGTGAATGTATAATGTGTAGGACTGTGTGAGGTGATAATATCTAAAATGTTGAAGACATTATAATAATTAGAGGAATGTTTAGGGAATGTGAATGATAATGGAATTGTGTATGAAATGTGTGAGACAAGAATGTTTAATGTGGGATTGTGTAAAAAGTTTTGTGGTGGGGAAGTAAATAAGTACAATGGAATATTCAACTTCCAAATACCCAAACTCAATTATTCAAATAAAATAATCCATGATTAAGCAACGTTTAGCATAAATACTAATCACCTTGACGAAAATAAGATGAGTGTTTTGCATTTCAAGTAAAGCACTTCCTATAAAGGGAAATAATGAATTTACGCAAAGTGACATTGACTTAATTGATGAATAAGTGAGTAAACCCGTTACGTGATTAGAGAAGACATACACAAAGTTATTGTCATATAAATGCTTTAATCTGATGGTATGTTGAAAGTATGAATGTCCTAGGTTTGAGAAAAGTGTTTTGGCCGTGTCTAGAGGCATTTAGAAAAGATTTTGAGTTGGCATTTTGTAAAATGGGAGGGCTTGTTTTTGTCATCTCTCTAAGTCCAAATATTGTTGCGAGATTACCTAATAGCCCTAAATATCATATACATACCTGTAATGAAAGATCCACTTTGTTTGGGTAAGAGGAAATCCGACTTTCAAAAACCAAAGTGCACCAAAATAGTGACTGACGCATTAGGACTGATTTTGGCACGACTTGGTTTTTCGCTATCGTTTGTGATTTTATATGTGATGAATATTTATTTTTCATCGTTTAAACATGAAGGAGACTTAACCAATATTGTACCAATACAACTTAATATGGCATATCATAATTTGTGTGAATACGTCATATCCTTCATCAAGAATGGATATTTCTTCATTTTTGCTCCAAAGTGCTCCAAAATCTGTGTCTTTTCCAAAATTGCTCCATAAATGCTAAATAATCAAAAGTTTATGAATTAATACCAATACTTAGATAAAAATATAAGAAACAAGCAATATAATAGGAATAAATGATGCATTAATATAGTAATTATTTGATCACATCAATGCCTTTAGCCAATCTTCATTAACTCGATAAAACCCAAATAGAAGACAGAAATTCAGTAACCATAGTATATATTCCTCTATCACTTCTCATGACTTGTGACCTTTCTAATTCCATTTAGGTACAC
This sequence comes from Tanacetum coccineum, assembly GCA_026074375.1. NCBI lineage: Eukaryota > Viridiplantae > Streptophyta > Magnoliopsida > Asterales > Asteraceae > Tanacetum > Tanacetum coccineum. The sequence goes on along the minus strand of BQNB010076236.1, from coordinate 26,057 downwards.
CATTTCTCCCCATGATGGTTACAGCCTATCGGAAGCATCATAAGTCTATGTACGCTCAAAAGTATACCGTGAGAAAATATTGTGGATAATAACTCCATTTACATTTCCCCTATTTTCCTAAATTTTTCCAAACCCCCTTATCAATTATATGGCTAATTCTTGTAAATAAATCTGGAGTAGGACGCTGTACAACGATCTCGTGATGAAGTAGATTACACCATTCTTTCAAACATATACTTGTGCTAAACTTGTGACAAAAAATGGCGTGCTGACTTTGCGAGTCACTAAATAACCAATACTCCTACAACTAAAAGGATATGAGTATACAACCTCTTGAGTTATCCTCAACTACATGAGCTACTTAATAAAATCTTATGTTTCCTAACGTGATATCTATCAGTCATGTGAGTCATTAAGAACCAACTTATGTGTTTATAAAGTACACACAAATAACCAGAAATCCAAGTCTTACTCCCAAACAAGTCATCTTGATACAACTAACCAACCAACTAGCTTCAATCAGAGATACATAATCATACAAACTCGTAAAATCCACCTTCATTTCCAATTGCGTAATATATAAATAAAATACCTCGTAGTTATTTTGTCATTTAGATACCAAAACTAGCCTTGTCATGTGAGGAATCTTGATAAGGATCGATCATATGAAGGTTGTTAAAGTGTTTATTTTGGATATAATTCCGTTTAAGGGTTGTTGGTTTTATTAGTTAAGTCTTGGAAAAAATCTTAGTAGTACTATAAACCCTACAATCTCGGTGGTCTTGATCCACTATTTTGGTGTTTTTTTCTTGACAAAACTCAGTGATTTAGGGTTTGCGAATCTTGGTGGTTTAGACTTTGAAATCTTGATTATTTAGGGTTGGATATATGGTGTGGTTACATGATAACAATCTCAGTTGTCTTCAAATGATAAATCTTGGTTGATATGTATTGGATATCTCGGTTGTGTCATTGATATTATAAAATCTCGGTACCTTGAAAGCTTGGAATCCTAGTAGTTTTGACATGGAATCTCAGTGGTGTTAGGGCACAATTAGTGGTTTCTTTATTTGGAATATCTGTGGTAATAATGCATGGAATCTCCGTGGTATAGCAAATGGAATCTCGGTAGTTAAGAACATGGAATCTCGGTGGTATATAGAGGGAATATCGAGATATGTAAGATGAAAATAAGGACCAAGATTCAATGCATGAGGACCGAGATTGTGTATAGTTCCAAGATTCATAGTTAGAACCAAAATTTGATGAGGGCCGAGATTTAGTAGCGTGATTCATCAAAATCTCGACCACATAGTTTTGTGGGATAATACCGAAATTTCAAACTTTTTTTACCTAAACTCGAACAAAAACGTGATTTTTTGAAAGATTTGATACAAAAAACTTCCAAATATTTTTTCTTTGATGCTTTTAAACACGTTTTAACCACAAAACAACATCTAGAACACGAATCAAAACCTATAAAACCCTCTGGAAACCAGACAATAATAAAAACATACTTTTCTTAAAAAAACATGATCAAATATTCATTTTGTGACTTGAATCCTTGAAAGTAATTCATGGAAAATATAACATACACCTTAAGAAAATGTTTAAACAAAAAAGATTCAATCTTTATCTATAAAATGCATAGTTTTCAAAAACAAATTTGATATTGCTTAAAAAACTCACAAACCATATTTTAAAAACCATTTTGATCTCGTTTTCAAAAACAAACACTCGAATAATCAAATGTAGGCTCTGATACCAGTTGCTAGGACCAATGATATCATGATTCTATTAGATCAGACGTTTGAGGAAGGTTAGAGTATGTAAAATATATAACTAGCTCTAGAGAGAGTAAGTATAGAGAGAGTGTAGAAAAGATGTGTGTTTATTAGAAATGAAATGGGTTACACAAACTAGCTCACCCCTCTAGGAAAATCTATTGTGGTATATATAGCTAGTTAGACGCATAACTATGCCATAATAATAATAGTAGTCCTCACGTATCAACTAACTAGTTTACTAATACAAATCACTTAACTATCGTCACTTTTAAGGCTAAAAATTACATTTAAGCATTTTAGTTTTTGACTTTAAGAGAAAACATGACAATGTAGTATATGATATATAGCTCAAACTATCATTTAAACTTAAAAACATTAGAACCATCACATGTAAAGCTTGATGATGAACCATTGAGATTGAAAACTAGAATCATGTACTTGAACTTTGAACCATAGCATCTTAGTTACTTAAGATTGTGAATACCCCTATTAAAAATCCTTCTTAAATTTATATGCTAGAAATGTCTATATAGTGTGTCCTTGAAGAGCATTGATTCAAAAACATAAATGCCCCACTTGCCAAATGACAAGACCAAACTTCTCCACAAGAAATCGATCAAACAACAAAGTTTTCTCAACCATGAAATCTCTTTTGTAAAATCACAACATGTTGATACTAAGAGTGAATGATATGTAAAAAATAATTCATCTTTTGGATGTTTATGACAAACATATATATGTAGGCTTAACGAGGAGGTTAGCCCGCGCTCCGCTGTGGGACAATTAGTGGTCTTCGTTATGTCAAGTTGGCTCATATTTTTGTTTGACTATGTTGTTTATGCTGGACATTTAACTACGACTATTCTAAGGGATATGATCGTTCACAAATAATTTCAAACAAAAGAGAATGAGTCACAATGTTATAATAGTGTGTTGACTAAATTACATTTATGAGAAGTTCAATTACATATAGCTCATACAGTAAAACTTAGTTTAAAAACATGTTTTTAACTGAACCTGTATACAAATTGCAGGCATAGTTCATTTGTGATGTCTGAATTCATCATGAGCAGTCATTGTTTTGAAACCCGTTTGCAGCGCGATTGTAGAAACTGTAAGTGTTTGATAGGATTTGCTAGCAATAAAGCATCTAAAGTCATTTTTAATCTTGACTGCTGCTATTTCTTCTTAACTGGTTAAATTGCTTACGCGCTAAGAAACATGTACAAAGAATAAAAAAAATTAGACATAGACTCGCAAGTTTATACTTATCACGCATATATTTCTACTACTAATTATTGCTATCCATAAATGAATGGCAACTACTATTTTCGCCTATGGCTAGACCAATAGCAGAATGACTTATACTATGAAATTTATGCATATATCTGCTACTGTATGTAGTTAATGTGACTATGGGCTGTTTGAAATAGCAAGTAACAATACTTTGTACCCAAAATGAGAAAATTATTTCATCTCAATACATATAGAGCAATTCAGATGGTTACACGATCTTTGTTCCTATACTTGGTAATCATGAACATTGTAATATAGGTACATCAAAAGGTTGAAAAATATCAGGACAATAGTAAAGAATGCAAAAGAGAGTGTTTGGGTAAGCTAATGCCCAACAACTCATTTATGTCGATAACCCAAGAATCACTTCACTTCATATTATGAACAAGAAAAGTAAGATTGGACGATGAGAAGAATTGTAAAGAGAGAAACTAGAGAGAGAAAGTAAGAGAATGAGATTGTTTACTTACGAATGTGTAAGTTACAAATGACCAACCCACCTCACCTTCCTTGGTGAGGTGTATATGTATCAAAACTAAAAGGCTTTCATGCCTTTAGTAATTCTACGAGACGGGCTCGGGATTACTTGGGCTTTCGCCCGATACACGTGACTGGTTAGCTTACATTTAAGAGCCTGTTTACCCATCTAGCCTATTACAACGTATATTAATTAATGACCGAGACATAATATAATTAATGAACGAACTTCCATTGTTTGAGTTAATATTTTGAGGCTAACAATATCCCCCGAAGTGAGTTCATTATGACACTCCTTCGTGAGATCAATGAGATTGTTTTTGTCATTAAGCTCTTATGATCTTTGTCTCTGTCAATGTTGTAGGCTTGTTCCTTCATGCTTTGTGATCTATGATCTTGAGCTTTTTGTCATTGTCTTTTGACTTTGTCTTTTCGTCTTTATTGTCACAAGCTGTTAACATAATTTCTCCCTATGATGGTTACAGCCTATCGGAAGCATCATAAGTCTATGTACGCTCAAAAGTATACCGTGAGAAAATATTGTGGATAATAACTCCATTTACATTTCCCCTATTTTCCTAAATTTTTCCAAACCCCCTTATCAATTATATGGCTAATTCTTATAAATAAATCTAGAGTAGGACGCTGTACAACAATCTCGTGATGAAGTAGATTACACCAGTCTTTCAAACATATACTTGTGCTATGACACTCCTTCGTGAGATCAATGAGATTGTTTTTGTCATTAAGCTCTTATGATCTTTGTCTCTGTCAATGTTGTAGGCTTGTTCCTTCATGCTTTGTGATCTATGATCTTGAGCTTTTTGTCATTGTCTTTTCGTCTGAGATCTTTAAATCTTTATCCTTCCATCTTGATCATCTTTGCCACCTTGCGATCTTGTGTCTTGACCAACATGCTCATACTTTGCATCATCTTGAAAGCTTGATAACAGTCTCCCTTGATAGACTTGATATATTTGAAGGAAGATCTTGTATATCAGAGTTTGTGCGAAAGTCTTTGTCTTTAATTCTTTTCTAATTAAGTTGTCAATTCATTTACTGGAACAAGTTTGATTCGCATTAAATCGCACCATCGTTTCTTTCCAGTAGACACAAGTTTGATTCATATAGAATCTCGCAAGTCACCTACCAAGAGCTTGTTTGATGTTGGCTCAAGCAGGATTTTCATCTTCATTGTGAGTACATAAGTATCACTCGGTATGTTTCTGGCCCACAATCACAATGGATAATGGTGTAGGACTCTTGATTAATGCTTGTAAACTAATTGGTATTCAACAAGTGTTAGTAATGGAATGGTGTCCATAATGAGATTTATTTTATGGATCTCCTTGGCTTTAGTCTCTCCTTGATTAGTGCGTTTTGGTGGTTTTTTTTCTGTATTCGGAGGCTGGAGCCAAGGCCATTTTGTCCTAAAGATTGGTTTCAAATTACATTTGTAAGTTTATAAGATATGATTTAAAGCTTTTTGAAGGTTTGGAATTAGATTTCATTCAAGTAGTTAGATTTAGCTAAGATCTGTTAGGACAAGTTCAGTAGTATAAGCATTTTAAGCTCTTGTCTGTTTAAGCTGTTATCATTGCTCTCCTTGCTTTAGTTTTAAAGTTTTAAAGTTGTAGATTACAACTCCTTAAGCCTGCATTTGATCAATTGAAGATATAGTCATTTTGTGTCAACTGTATCAGCCACAAAAACAGACAAATATCCTTTTCCTAGCTTAAAAATCAGAGGGTAATTATAGTTCTTAGGTCTTGATTTTAAGAGCACTAGTAGATTTTAGGTCATAGTTAATCTGTGTTAGCTTATTTAGAAAAATCTAGCTTAATTGATTATCTGTTTTTAGCTTTGAAAATTGCATTTTGTCTTTTAAAATACCAAAAGTTAACTCAGCTCACTAAGTGTAATAAGCAGTTTTTTTAACTGACTTTTTCATTGGTCACTTGATTTTCAAACTTTGTTTCAAAAGCTGATTTAAGTAGTCTTTTGGATTAACTTTCTATAAATACAAGTCTCTTTGCCACAAGGATCCATTTGCTTATTTGGAATTAAGCTTAAAGTAGCCTCTAGGGACTGTTTAGTTAACAGTTTCCATCAAGTGCTTATTTAAGAATTTTAGCTTATAGCTTTAGTTTTCTAGCTTAAATCTTGCTTAAAATTGTTAGTTAAGATAGTTTTAAGCAGTTTGTAGCTTATTAGGTCCAGGATTTAGCTTATGAGTCTTTTTCATAGAAAAGCCAAAAATAAAGTTTAATAGCAAGTAGCTTTTTCATTAAGTCTTTTCATAGCTTATTTAGATTTCAAACTCTTTTTTGATTTAAGTTTTAAATAGAGCTTAGAATAAGCTTTCCATAGGTATAAGCTAGATTGCCATAAGGTTCCAATAGAGTGCTTAAAAATAAGCTCAAAGTTACTAGTTTAGACTATTTGGTTTAGATTAAGTGCTTATTTGATTTCTAAGCTTATTGCTTTTAGTTCGTTGCTTATTTCCAGCTTATTAGGGTAGTCATAGATTGCTTATAGCTTATTAAATCTTAGTTTTAGCTTATCTTAGTTTTGAGCTTATTAAGTTTTCAAAAAAGTAAAAAATGGTTAAGTGTTTCCTGTATAGCTTTTAAGCTGTTTACTAGCTTATTAGTGATTTAGAAAAAAGTTGATTTCACAAAAGTAGCTTATTTTTACCTGCTTAATAACTTTGCTTTTTAGGTTTTAGCAAAAATAAAAAAAAGGGAAGAGGGGAAATTGTGGGTGAGCAGGGCTCGAACCCACAACCTCAACCCTCCTCAACCTTTCATAGCACTCAACACACACACCATTAACCACTGCGCCCTTGGGACTTTTACGTCCCAAGGTGCATTTAAAATACTTTTAACCCTTTTTTGAGTTTTAAGTATAATAAGCACTTCGATTGCTTATTTGATTTTTCTCGGCTTATTTAGTTTAGCACTTTAGGATTTCTTATTTTTCCTGCATCCTGCTTATCATAAGCTATTTTTAGAAATTTTTTTAGGATTTTTAGCTTAAAGTTTTATATTTTTCGTGAATTAATTTTGTTAAAAACTTTAAAAAATCATAAAAAATAGAAAAATAATCAAAAAAATAATTTTCTTTTTTATAAAATTTTCTTTTATCATATTCTAGGCTTAGGTTTGAAATTTACTTTCTTAGGGTTAATATTTTGAAAGTTCACTTTTTAAAGAACGAGATTCGATCTCCGTTCTCGTTTTCTTCGTTTTTAAGCTTAAATCACTCTCGTTTTAGAATTTCCTTAGCATTTTCTTTTTAATAGTCATTTAGGATTAGAAATAGATTTGAAAAGCATTTTAGGGCTTTTAATTTTTACTATTCTTGCATATTTGTAGGTTTTCTTTTTTAAAAAAAAAAAAATCCCGTTAACGGATTTTCGTAGTTAGCTTAAATCATTCCTTTATTTGCTCACTATTAGGAATTTAGAAGTCAATATCTTTAAAACCATCAAGTCATTGTCCAAATAAAAAACGAGGTCTCAATTTCATAAATCTTGGGAAAACGACCCTGGTGCATCTCTCTCTTTCTAGAAACGACCCGGCCCAGTCTCTTCTTTCCCCGAGTGGTAATCACTTACTGGTTAAGCTGTGGTGTAGTGTATTTTTGCGTATATTTTTACTTTAAATCTTTGTCCTCAGGATTTTTAGTAAATTTCTTTTAAATACTTAATTATACTACGTATTATAAACTATACACCACTTGCTTTGTCCTTTTTCCATACCATGTTTTTAAGAATCTTAAAGTATATTTGGCCTGATTGATAAAAATACGCGTGGGGATTGTGGATCTGAAGTCCTACTAAAAAGAATTTCATTTCCCCCATTAAGGACATCTCAAATCTACCGTGCATTAATTTTTCAAAACGTTTTGAAAATTTAGGGTTTGTAGAACCAAAAATAATGTCATCAACGTAAATCTGCACAAGTAGAATGTCCTCCCCGTATTTTATCGTGAATAAGGTCGGGTCAATGATACCTTTAGTAAAACCTTTGGAAATCAAGAATTTTGAGAGTTTATCATACCAGGCTCTCGGAGCTTGTTTCAATCCATATAGAGCTTTCTCTGAGCACACAGGTACCGTGGTAAACTTTGTCTGGATGATCAGGATCAACGAATCCGTCTGGTTGTGCAACATAAACCTCCTCCTTCAATGGACCATTAAGAAATTCCGTTTTCACGTCCATCTGATAAATTGGAAAAGACTTATGTGCAGCATATGCGACAAAAATCCTTACAGCCTCCAAGCGAGCAACTCGAGCAAATGATTCTTCAAAATCAATACCCTCTTCCTGAGCATAACCCTTTGCTACAAGTCGTGCGTTGTTTCGAATTACAGTTTGGTCTTCATCCTTTTTGTTTTTCCATAACCACTTTAGCTTGATTACGTTCTTGCCAAAAGGTTTGTCAATGAGTTCCCAGACTTATAGTCTGTCAAACTGATGAAGTTCTTCCTGCATTGCTTCTATCCATGCAGAATCAGCCATTGTCTCCTTAATGTTTTTCAGTTCAACAGTGCTCACGGTGAGTGCGAACATACACATTTTAGGATCGGTTGTAAGTTGTCGTCTTGTTTGCACTGGCTTGGATGGATTGCCACGAACTTGAGTTAACAGGTGATCTTTTGTCCATCAGTATTCGGAATCTTGAGGTTGATTGAAGGTATACACATTTGAGTTACCAATATTGCGTGAGGAAGACTCAGCATTTTCTTGTACCGGTGTACAGAAAGGATTGGTAAATGCTGCTTGATTATCATTGTTTTCCTCAGTATGAACATTTGTAGGAGTTGATGGTTCTGATGTAGGGTGAATATTCATTGAAGTGTGTGTGTCTTGTAGAGCAGAATTATCGGTGGGAGAAGAAGACTTGTTGACACGAGAAGTACCATCATTGAAAAATTCATCGTACAAAAGACCGAAAAGAAGATCCATCTCCTGTTGTGATGGAACTGTTGTATCTGGTAAAGGAGAAACATTTTATAGTTCTGGTGCGGGGTCAGGGTTGTCATAATCTGATGCCTTTTGTCATTGGGGAACGAGGCCTAAAGTGTTATTAGCAACAGACGTCTCAGACATCTCTTTGATCTCATCAAATCTGAGATGGATGGATTCAACTATCAACCTTGTTCTCTTGTTGTAGACACGATATCCCTTTGACTGAGTGGAGTATCCCACCAAAATGCATGGATCCCCTTTTTCTTTCATCTTATCTAAGTTCTCACCATCTCTGGTTAGGTAACAAGTGCAACCAAAGATGTGAAGGTGTTTGATTGAGGGTTTTCTGTCATTAATGATGTGATATGCCATTTTCTCATGAGTTGGGATGATGATTGATCTGTTTTGAGTATAGCATGCGGTTGCAATTGCTTCAGCCCAAAAGAATAAAGGAAGTTTAGAAGCTGAAAGCATCGTACGAGCAGCCTCAATAAGAGTGCGGTTTTGTCTTTCGGCAACAACGTTCTGTTCAGGTGTTTGAGGTGTAGAAGTTTGATGCTTAATTCATTCTTCTTTAAAGAATGCATTAAGTGTCTTGTTTAAGAACTCAGTGCCTCTGTCAGTGCGAATAGAAATTACAAGGGCTTGAAGATTTCTTTGGATCATCATGAGAAAGTCTTTTAAAACTTCTGGTGTTTCATCCTTGGAGCATAGAAAGAGTGTCCAAGTATATCTGGAGTAGTCATCGACAATTACCAGAATATATCTCTTCCCATTTATGCTAGCAACCCGCATTGGACCACATAAGTCCATGTGAAGAAAATTTAACCATCCTTTTGAACTTGGAATAGTCTTTGACTTGAATGAACTTCGTTTTGCTTTACTCACTTCATAAGAGGAACATAGTTAATCCTTGACATACTTCAGTTTTGGTAAACCAATCACAACATCTTTCTTTGAAAGCAAGTTGATGTAGTCGAAGTTGAGATGAGAAAGTCTTCGATGCCATAACCATGCTTGAGTTGGTGATGCTTTAGCCATGAGACAGATTGGAGTTGATGAAGTTGTTTCTTGAAGAGAAATTGTATAGAGATCAGTTCCACGATTACCGGTTAGTAAGTCGTTTCCCTGAAGATCTCTAACAAAACACGTAGATTTCCGAAATGCAACCTCCAAATCCGCATCACAGAATTGACCAACCGAGAAAAGATTATGATTGAGACCTTCGACGTAGTAAACCCTATTGATCGTAATATTTCCTTGAACTAAATCTCCATAACCAAGAATTAGAGCAAATTGATCATTGCCAAAATGAACGGTACCCAGATATTTTTCAACAAAGTTGCACAGAAGCGATAGATTGCCCGTCATGTGCTTTGTGCATCCAGAGTCAACAATGAATAGGATGAGTTGTACAATCTGCAAGAGAATTAGAGGACGATGGAATACATGACAAATTGGATCCTAAAGTGTTTGTGAGTTTTAAGACATTAGTTATCCTAGATACATTATCTATGGCAAAACTAACTGTCTTAGTCACACTTTCATTCCTAACTTTAGGTACCCATTTCCTTTTTGTCTTAGGAACCCATGTATATGCTGATGGGCATTGTTGTGCTATCCACCATTTCCACGCCTTACTAGTTCTCTTATATAGCATCCTATAGTAACTCTTAGAATTTGTGGTAGTGGATTCTGATGCAACTGTTTTCTTATGGGGTGTTGCAACAGATTTGTTCGCTTGACTTTTGGGTTTTCTAGTACTAATAGGCACTACATTAGGCTTCTTAGTTCTAGCATTCACGTCATTCAAAAACTTAGAAACACAAGCATCATGATTCGAATTAAACACACATTTTCCACAAGTAGCACAAACAACAGCATTTATAACATTCTAAGTCTGGATTTTAAACTGTCATTACGCACTAAAGACTGGCAGTGATTGATTTACGGGGCAGTGAGGCTTATGAATGATTAGAAATACTAGAAAGCCTATGGTGGTCTTCTACTTCGAGGGCCCTTTTTAAACTTTCTCTTTTGTCTGTTGTTTGGGTTCAGCGACTTATCTTTATTTGGATTGCGTCTTAAGCTGTGGTCTGCTAACATAGAGTGGCTGTGATTTTACTCCTGTAGATGTAAGACACCGGAGTGTTGAGTATTTCACTAGAGTCTGAGGCATAACTATGGGTGCTCTGTTGTGTTGTCCTATGTCCATCTGATACATTGCTAGGGTTTTTTATAATATCATAATTTGGTATTTCTTCGATATGGCTGTGGGCTGGGACTTGGGGGGGAGGCGTTTTTCTGTGTTGGTGAATGGTGGTGATTTAACGAGGTATAAGTATTGTTGGTGTGGGAACCGTGGGGATTGTCGGTTTTTTTTGGGAAGATTATATGTGTGTGATGTTTTTAGGTTAAGGGGGCGTAAGTTAAGATGTGTGGGGGGCGGGGTGTGGTAGGGTGGTGAATGTGTTGTATGGATGGTGGGGAGGGGTTATTATTGGTGTGTGATTTAGGTGGGGGGGGGGGTATTTAGGTGAAGGGGGATGGGGGGATTGTTTTAGTGTTAATATGTATTGGGGGAGGGGGATGACAGATGACTTGATTTGAGGTTGGGAGGTTGTGGGGGGGGAGGTGAGGGGGGTTGTATTTGGTAGAGGGGGGGGATATTGGGGGATTTAGGGATGGGGGGTGGGGGAGGGATTGGGGGGGGGTTTGAGTGGGGGATGGGTGTTTGAGTGGGGGGAGTTTGGGTTGGATTTGTAGAGGGTTGTAGAATGGTTGAAATGGGTGGATTTAGGTGGATGGGTTGGGTAGGGAGGGGGGGATTGTATATTATGTAGTTGTGGGTGAGGGTGTTTGTGTTATGGGGATGGAATGGGAGATGAGTTTTAGTTTTAGGTTGGATTTGTTGTATATGTTATGTGGTTATTATATGGAGGATTTTGATTTAGGTATGGGGGTTTTTGGAGAGGGTTGTGTGGTTGGAATAAGATGAGGGGGATTTGATAATGTAGGTTTTGATATTGATGTGAGGCGTTTGGTATTGGGTTATTTGGAGTTAATTGATTTGGGGTAGGTTGGGTTTGTGAAGATATATTGGATTTATTTAAGGGGATTTCCATATATTGAGCAGTTGGGCAACGTAAATGAAACTTTGATATGATTTACCCAAGCATTGATCGAAAAGTTCTCTATTGATGATTTATGTTTTTGTCTTAACATTATATGCTTGTCTACTTTTGCAATGACTTGGAAACAAGTAAGAAATCGATTTTTTGAAATAGTATGGTTTGTATTCATCAAAGATTTTCTCCAAGATTTCTTCCACATTTTTTCTTCCTTACTTTCAATTGCGGTGCCAACTGATTGATATTCTTGGTCAGGGGCTTAAAAATTATCATAAAGACTATTTAACTTGTTGTAATCATAAAAGGTTTCACTAATGTCATTATCAATTTTACTTCGGGACTCTCTCTTTCAGAGTCAGTGATCCTCTTCTTCGTGATCTGGAGTGAGAACTGTTTTGCTGGATCAGGATTGGCAGAGTGGGGGATCGCATACAAACATGGTATCTCGTCGGTGCCTTTGGGGAGGATCATTGAGTAGCAAAGGGTTGCCGTCCATTAAAATGTTGGGCAGTAGGGTGCATTACAGATGTTGGGATTTTTGGGAATGTTGTGACATCCGGGTTGTGTTTTTAACAGAGGGTTTCAAGGATTTAATTCAGTGGTCTTGGCTTTCCAGTTGAAGATAAGTTTTGTGCGAGATAGAGTGGATTTCTTCCTTAGGAGAGATGCACGGGAAATGCGTGTTGTTAGACGTGGGTTTGTTTTCTGGAGGCAAGGACCGTAGATAGGAGTTATGTAGGGACTGTTGCTGTGTAAGACTGGTTGTTTGACTAATTCATACATGTTTCACTCTTGAGCGAGACGGGGAGGTAGGAGAGAGTGGTGTGTGATGATTAAGTTTTAATCCTGAGTATTATTTCAATGTCTTCTTAAGCTAAGGAGGCCGATATTTTTCATTTAACGTTTGTTTAAGTTTCTCATAGTCAACATACGGTCATTAAAGGTTTTGTACTTCTCAATGCTCTGATGTTGTTTTGAATGCAACTAGAAAACTATCGCCGAATACTATTAGATTCCTCTAGATGCTACTGAGTTTTTTTGAGCAAGAATAGATTTGCAAATTAGTCAATTCATAGCAAGTGTTTGTGTTTGCTTTTCTTTAATTGCTTTTGAATCTTTTATTTTCATCGACAACAAGTATATAAATTTGCAATTAAATTAGCAAGCGCAACACGCTCATCATCACATTCTACATCATTTTGGTTATTTTGAATATCATTATCACACATATTTGGTAAATTAAGAATGACATTACTATCACCCGTTTCCACTACACATGTGTTACTAATGGATTCAGATTGCTCAGAATGTTGTATTTCATTGGCAAAACACATTATATCCAGTATCGTATTGTTGCTGTTCCAATGGCTCAGAATCAGTGCTTGAGTCTGCATTAGGAACCTCCTGGATCTTTGCCATATAGTTGTAATGTGCTTCCAACTCTTGTTCATCAATCTCTTCATCCGTGTCTGGCTAGCCAATCAGATTGCTCCATGAAGTTGAACGCCTTTCTCAGCTTGTTTACACAGCAACATCTTTTCCTTGTGATACGTGGAGTCTCTAACCCGTTTTGGCTTTCTGCATTCCTTAGCATAATGACCAAATTCCTTGCAGTTAAAGCACTGTATCCCAGACTGTTGCACTACTGGACCACCTACAGTTTCCCTAGCCCCAACAACATTTATTGCCCTCTGATTCCCAAACTGTCCAGTCTGATTGTCATTCTTGTACCTTGGAGTAGTATCCACATTCTTGTTCCTGGTGTTTGAGGAAGTTCTGAGGTTGTTGTTGGTAGGTTTGTAGAGTTTCTTGAAGTACTTTGCAATGAGAGCCAAATTCTTCTGCATATCTTTGTCCTTCTGAGCTTGTTCAGGATCACTGTCTTCTTCAGAAGCTGACTCAGATGGAGGTGTGATTGGTTTGGCTATCTCTTTGCCTTTGTATCTTGTAGCTGCATGAGATCTGGTTGGAAGTGAAGCTTTGGATGTTGGTGCATTGGATGTTGGTGCATATGATTTGTGATGTTTTGGTGTTTGATAATAAGGATCTTGCATTGTTTGAGCAGTGGCAACAAGTGCTAATGGGTTAGCATTCTTGGCCATTCTTTCAGCACGGAGTTCATTAACTTCCTTTTGGTATTGTTTCAGAATGTCAAAGAGCTTATGATATGAAACTTCATCCAACTTGTGTTGTTGCTTCACAATCGTGACAAATCTTGACCATTCTGGTTGAAGTTGTTGAAGAAATTGAACATTGACTTGCATCGTTGCAACTGTCAAATTGTTTCTGATCATTTCATTCATCATCTTGTAGAATCTTGTGTAGTAAGACTCAATTGTCTCTCCATCGTGAGAGGTGAATTGACCAAACTCCCAAAATAAGTTTGTCTTGACATCTTGAATATTGAGTGATTCACCTTGTTGTAACCTCTCGATGGCTTCCCACATTTCTTGAGCTGTCTGACATGCATCAACAGTTGAGTAGATTTCATCTCCAATTCCAGTCAATATCAAATGAATCGCTTCTTTTTCAGATTCATAATGAGCTTTGTTCTCAGGAGTCATATTCAGAACTGTCTCGACTGATGTTTTTGCAGGAACTTCTGGAGAATCCTCTGTTGCTGGAACAGCTGGTGTAGTGACCATTGTTGGAATATAAGGACCTGTGAGAATGCACTTTCGTAAGGCATCACCATTTGGTCTTGTATCAATGTATCGTAAGAACCGTGATCGCCATTGTGCATATCGTCCTGTTGCAAGCATTGGTGGACGATCCCTTGATCCAGCTGCCATTATGTTGTTATGCATTTGACTGTCGGTTGTGGAAGTTGCAATTGGAGTCGTCATGATGGATGATTGATGGATTATGAAGTGAGAAGGATTTTGTAGGATCTTAAGCAGGTAAAGTGATTGTTGTTGTGGTTTGAGTACAATTGATGTTCACGGGATTTTACAAAATCAAGAAAAAACCGTAAAAACAAAAATTATTAATTCGGTTCTAGTTCGGTTGTTATGTAAATCACCTAGTTCGGTTCATGCTTGTTCGGTTGTGTAATTCGGTTTGAAAAAAAATCAACTAGATCGGTCCTTTAGTTCGGTCCACAAGAGATTTCCCTAGTTCGATTCTCTAGTTCGGTCCACAAGTGATTTCCCTAGTTCGATTATCTAGTTCGGTCCACAAGTGATTTCACTAGTTCGGTTCTCTTGTTCGGTTCAAACACACACTACTCGTTCGATTGTGCTTGTTCGATGGTGCTTGTTCGAATGAGCTTGTTCGATGGTGCTTGTTCGAATGAGCTTGTTCGATGGTAATGGAAGATGCACTCGTTCGATCAAACAAAGATGAAGCTCGTTCGATCGAAACAATGAACACTCGTTCGATCCAAATCTTAAAAACACTCGTTCGATCGAAACACAAAAACACTCGTTCGATCGAAGCAAAGAACACTCGTTCGATGCACTCTAGTTCGATCCTTGAAGCACGCCGTCTAGTTCGATGCTCTTTGTTGTCACTCGTTCGATTGAGGGACCAACAACACGATCTTTTCGTCCTTGCGTTTTTCTTAGCCACGCACGAAATAAGCACTACGAAAAGCTTATAAGCCAAGGAATCAACTCTAACTACTTTGCTTAATAAAAAAAACAAAACACGAAACAAACAAAAAATACTAACACGAAACAACCACTAAAACTAACAAAAACTAAACCCACCCGTGGCGAATGATACCAAATGTCAATAACCCAAAATATCACTTTCACTTCATTATTGAAACAAGAAAATAAGATGAGAAGAATGGAAGAATTGTAGAGAGAAATAAAAGAGGTGGAAGGTTTACACATACACTCAAAATGAGAAAAATGGTAACCAACCCCCTCTCCATACTTGGAGAGGGGTATTTATACTTAATACCAAGAGGCTTTCATGCCTTGGTATTTCTACGGGCCGGGCTCGGGATTACTTGGGCTTTCGCCCGATACACGTGACCGGTTAGATTACATTTAAGAGCCCGTTTACCCGTGTAGCCTATTACAACGTATAATTATTTAATGACTGAGACCTAATATAGTTATGAGCGAACTTCTATTGTTCGACTCATTATTTTGAGGCTAACAAAAATAGAGTCACAATCAGATAAGAGAAGACATAAATCATTAAGCTCATGACGTGTAAGATCCTTAGGCGATGTTTCAGATATATATATTCCTTAAAAAGTCTAGTCAACTCTACTGGATCGTCCTTGATATCAAAGTAAAAATGATCATACTCCGGTGAAGATATGATGCGAGCGAGTTCATCGACGAACTCCTCATGATAAAAATCACTCCTATCGACAAGAGGAAATGGATCAATCGAAAGATCAAAATGAAATGATTCATATTCAAGAAGAGAAAGATCAGAATGAGTAGTGGTACTGCCACTACTCTTTTATTCAATATGCTCGACATCAAAACAGAATGATTCGTATTCTGGAAGCGAATGATTAGAATGAGAAGTTATACTACCACTACTCTTCTCTTTGATATCAAAGCAAAATGTCTCATAATCAGGTGAGGAATCATTAAAATGAGAAAGAAGGGTGTCGGTCTCCTCCACGAGAGAGTCACTATCCCCGAAGGGAGTAGGAAGTGGGGAGAGAGATTCGACTACAGAATCAGAAGAGGTAGTGGGATTGCCACTCAAAAAATGAATTGGTTTCTGAATAACAACGACTTCAAAGAGGATCACAATATAGCAAACAAATATTTCACACTCAAACACACAAACGAAATATTGACAAAAACATTCATCACACAATGTCAACTCACAACACAAATCAATCACAACACACACAACACAAACACAAGTTCAAAACACATCACCAAAAACACATCACACAAATTCAAACAATCACAAAACACACAAAACAATCAATCAAACAAAATCATCACATTCACACACACACAAAAAATGCGGTTTCACTCATGGTTCACACATTTCTACACAATCATCAGCATTCCACAACACAAAATCAACACAACAACCATCAATACACACATTCATCAAGGTACACAACAATTCACACCTCAAAACAAATCAAACAACATCACACATACAATCACAATCACACAAACAACAAGACACAGAACACACCCACACAAAAACATCAAACATAACAATGAACACAACAACACATCAATGGTCCTCATCACTCTCATCAGATCTAATAGTAAAACGTATGAGTGAGGATGACCTGGTCCTGGTTGATGTTGAACACTTTGAATAGTGTATGCAGTTTGCTTTTCAAGGACCTCAACTGTGTTATCGAAGCATAAGTAGTATCAGAATAATGAACACTCATATTAGGGGTAGTGTCATAATACACTTCGGCGTCCCACTGAAAATGTTGTTGTGTCATAATCCTCTGATCAAAATCATATTCCTTCTGAAGGATTCTTTCCGCATGAATATAAACCATTCCACCGCCAGCAACCACAAGAATATTGTACTGATCAATCATTGTGATTCCATGATAAAATGTCATGATTTGATTAAGAAGCAAAATTCTATGATTAGGACATTTTTGTAAACATGAATTGAATCTTTCCCAGGGCTTATACATACTACATACCATGGAAAATAAAGGAAATTCAGAAAGGCTGGTGGTTATTACTTCCTAAGCTGCAACGCTCTAGAATATGGGTAGTAATTTGAAAGAAACTTGAGGATCATCTCTTCCCAAGTGTGAATAGAAAGAGTTTTAAGAAGATAAAACCAAGATAAACCTCGTGTGATAAAAAAGAATGGAAAAGATTCAGACTGCAGACTGATGCAGTCTTTGATAAGACTACAATTTGCTGTCATGAAGTTGAGTGAATAGATAAGTACTGGTTTTAGAGTGCTCGTTTGTCATCTTCATCTCGAAATCCATGGAATTAGAAATGTCTGTCAAGCAAACCAGAAACCATAAGAATTTTTAATACAAAATTTGGTTCCCGGAACGGTTTCGGAGCGATCGTCCTTGACTTTCCCTCTAACCTGATCAGTTGGACGTCGATTAAATCTTCCATGGTCCGAGGATCATGGGAATGAGAAGAAGAAAAGAACATCGTGAAGAATTAAACAATATGAAAAGAGAAAGAGATAAGAATTAAACGCTTAAAAGGATAACGAAGATTTTTTATTTATTTTGGATAAGATAATAAAAGAAAAATATTTTTGTAATTTTTAACATACATATATTATATAACAGAAAATAAAATATAAAATAAAAAATGAAAATATTTTTGGATTTTTGAAAAGATATAAAAAATGAAGTAAAATTATTTTTGGTATTTTTATAATCTATATATAATAGCAAATAAAATAGAATAGAAAAATATTTTTTAGATTTTTATTATTATTATTAATTTTTTTAATTTTTTAATTTTTTAATTTTTTTTAATTTTTATAAAAACAAAAATAAACTTTCAAAAGAAAAGATCTTCAAGGAACTAATTCGAAACACAACGCAAAAATCGTACAACTCTCTCCGGCAACGGCGCCGATTGATTTTAAATATATATTTAACGTCAATAACGTGTCTAAAATATAAATATTTCCCTTATATAATATAAATCAACTTGAGAACAAGTAATGATCTTAATCTTCGAAGTGTCGTATCCAATGACGAATTTATAATTAAATATGTCAATGTTTCTTATTTTCATATATAAAAAAAAAAAAAAAAAAAAAAAAAAAAAAAAAAAAAAAATAAAATAAAAAACAAAATAATAAAATGAATAATAAAATACAATAAAAAATTTGCTTGATTATCTTTTAGTTTTTGGTTTTGAATTATACTAAGTGTATAAAAGCTAAAATAATACTAAGTTATAACTAAAAAGGATATGCTTGTCAAGTGAGGTGAAAAGATCATTATATGTGAAATAAAGAGATAATAAAGAATTGGTACCCGTTTAAAAACCGTTTTCTCAAAACGTTGATTTATATTTAAAACAAGCGATTATTTTGGTACAAATTACTTTAAATGATGACGAATTAACACCCGTAAAAATATTATTTTCTCACGACGTTGGTCTATTTTGAAAACGATATCTTATAAAAGTATTAATTACTAGATTTGATGTTTGATTATTTCTTTCCTCTCCTTTCTCTCGTTTCTCTCGCACCATCTCTTCTCCTTTTCATTCTTACTTTCTCTCTCTTCTTTCTTTCCTAACTTTCTACTTCTTTCTCCTCACTTCTTCTCATTCTCTATCTTTCTTCTCCTTTATCTTCTTTCTTCTTTTTCTTTCCTTTTCTTCATTCTCCCATTCTTCTCCGTTCTCCTGCCGCCGGTCTCCGCCGTTCTCCGGCGCGCACGGCCCTCCGTTCTTCTCCGTTCTCCCGCTCTACCACCTTCTCCCCCCCGCTCTCGTCTTTCTCTCCCCCGGTGGATCCTCCTCTCTCGTCTCCGGCTCCTGTTTCTCCGCGTTCTCCTGCTTTGCCGTTCGAAATATTCAAAATATCAAATCTAATAATCCAAAAATTATTAATCAACAATTTACTTTTTAATCCACACTTAACTCACTATTCACGGTCACTTAACAAGGATACTAAAACTACTTACTAATCATAATAAACGAATAAGCAATAAAAAGACATATTAAGCTAAATAAAACTACACTACTAAAATGGAAATGAGAAAAGAAAGTAGAACCCGAATGCCAAAACCAAAACGAATAAAACCACCCAATTATATAAACTAAACTTAATGCTAAATTTATTTCTTAATTAAACTTTATTTACTTAATAGATTATAAAGTGTTTAAGCTTTATTCGCTAAAAAAGCTTAGTAAAATTCTAACAAAGCTTTAAAACTTAGAAAATAAAAGACTTATACAACCCGTATCTCCACGCCTCATGAGTTGAGCCGGGTTCACAACCATTTACAAAACAAAGCAAAGTTAAGTCAATTAAATCAAATAGCTTAACAAAAACTCTTTACACTTCTTACACGACAAAAAACCGTAAACTTATAAAAAACTGTTTTTTAAAAAACTTTACTAATTGTTTTTAAAGAGCGGTGGCTAGGTTTAGATACTAAGGCTCCAAATCTTAAAGAAATTCTATTAACTTCCTATAATACCATTTTTTAACTAATTTAATACTCGTAATCTTAATGAAACTAAAAACTTTCTAAAACTAATTCAAAAACTAAACTACATACACAATTAATCTCAATCGGAAATAAGCTAAGTCGAGATAGTTATTGTTAAGCTAACTCGAACCAAAACTCAATCCCGCAACGATAACCATAATAAGCTATGCGACAGTTTAATAAGAGACGAAGCAATCGAATTACTAAACCTGGGATACTTCTTCCACTCATTCGAACCAACAATATTCATTCGGAAATCATTAACAAAACAACAGTACGATACAAACTAAATCCGAACTATAAAATCTGTTTGAAATGAAAGAAATACAATAAAGACATAACCTATTCGAATCCTAAACTACTTTACTTGCTACTCCTAATCTATGATTTAAATGACAAAAAAAAACTTAAAAGAAAAAAATAAGAAAAATGATACCCCCTATAGATGTGCTGCTCCCCTTTTCTATTACTTAAATAATAAAAAATGAAAAGATAAGAATGAAATTCTGGTGCTATCCCTCTGCGTTTTATTCAAGCAGACATCGAATAGGAATCTGGGCTCAGCTCATCTTGGTCTCAAATGCATCCTGGGCCACATGGTATGCAGTTCATAAATTTGGGCCGAGCTTTAATAAGTTGTGTTGGGCCTGCATTTTCTGCTCAATTTTCTGGGCCGAATTGTAGTAAAACGTGGGCTGGGTTAGCTTTACTGCTGGGCCAAGTATTATAGTATTGAGTCTTTAAATAGTATGGTTCGGTCTGACCCATATAAATGGTGTCGGGCCGGCCCAATAAAAGATAAAAGCACTGTTAAACTCGATATCTCGTGCTCTTTCCAATGGCATGCTCGGGAAATATTAACGACTTCGTCTTGATCTCGAAAAAAGCGTAAACGTCTTCAAATCTTAACTAAAAGTCTCCGTTTTTGCTTCGTTTTCAATCCTTTGTACCTGCAAGACATAAAAACACAAACCAAACATATTTGTAATAATATTAAGCATAAGTCATGTTTTTAGGCCGTTTATTAGTGTTTTCCGGGTTATAAATGATGTGTGTTTTAGCACACATCAATAGCCAAGTTCCTGAATGAATGTAACCAAGTCTTCTTCTGAAGGTGTTGCAATAAAGTCTTGGTTAAGAATTCTGGGACATATCTGAAGAATTTCACAAAAGACTTCAGTATAAACTCGACATTTCTTTTTATCCAACTTGAAGCTTTATGCATCAGTATCTCTGATCTTTGTGATGATGTTCCAAAATTGATGCATATAGATTTGAGGGACTTCAGCAGTGATCACAAATGCGGGATAGAAAGGAGATAGCTTGAGAGCTTCCAAAGTGACTTGATACATTTCTTCTCTCTGTGGCTTGCTGAACGCAATTCTGGCATTTCATCTTTCAATCTTTAGTCTCTTCTCAGGAGGGACCAAAGCATTGTCGAGAGCAGCTTGTTGAGTAGCAATAAGATTCATGTTTCTGTTAAGAATATTCTAATACAATTCATATGTAAGGCAATTCATAGACATTAACTAGGCAGACTTAACCACGTATTATCAGGCATTTAATTAAATTACAGGATGAAAGACACAAATCATAAGGTTAACTTAAAGGTCAACAAACTAACTATAGGTCAAACACGGTCAATTAAGCAGCTTACACATGTTATAAGAAAGATTTAATCCTTAAATGAGTTATCAAGTTAAAACATTTAAAAAAATCAATTTTATAAATCATGTATAAATCGCCGTCTAGGCCATGTATAAATCGCTGCCTAACTGAGTGGTATAAATCGCCATCTATGGTCTTGAGTATAAATCGCCATCTATTGTGACTGTATAAATCACCATCTATTGTGACTGTATAAATTACCGTCTATTGTGACTGTACAAATTGCCGTTTATAGACATTGATGTATAAACAGCCATCTAATAATTTTCATTTATACAAAAACCTATTTTATGGCACTTATACAACACAATCACTTTAATAAGGCACACAAGGGTATATCCTAGAAATTATAACATGAATCATCCACAAAATTTTCATTATAAGCAAAGAACACGTAAGGAGTCACTCGTTTGAATCAAGAACACAAATTCTACATATAAGACTTGGATTTTCTCATGCAAATGCATTCAAATAGGCATAACAACACTTATAGAGCACAAACCCATCACACTTTTCATGTCCTAAACATTTTCCTAATTTTACGCATACAAGAATCAAGCAAAACAAGACCATGTGTTAACCCTGTTTAAATCTGCTATAGCCGAGATAACTACACCCCTTAAGCATCAAAACCCCTTACTTAATTTGGGATTTGGTCACCGTTTGATTTTCACTAACCCTATGCCTAAATCTATGGATTTCAAGTAAAAATATCGAGTATTAACTAATTCCTTTGGAGGATATAATGTTTATAGTGTGGGAAACATGTTCACCTCAAAGCTTGATATGGTTTGAATATTGAGATCTTGATAACGACAATTTTAAAATGAGAGGGAAAAGAAATTAAGTGTGTTTGTGTGAGTGTTACTGTGACGAGAGAGAGAGGGATAGGGGTGTTTATGTTTAAAGTTTAAACTTTTGACACAAATGCCCCCTGAACCCTTACCACTTCTCTATTCTCCTACATAAGTTTACTAGGTCAGGATATAGTTTACCTAAAGGCATAAATAATCCCTAAAGTTTACACTGCAGTGCATAACAACTTTTTTTTTGCTATTTACTCCCTAGAGGCATAAACACATAACATTTAAGGCACAAATAAGCTAAACTTAATTAACTCCCTCTTAATTGTTAACCCGTTATTGTTTAAAATATTTTTCCATTTAATCCTTCATGAATTTTTAAAGAATCAATTTGACATTTTCTCCCCCTCAAACAATCACCCGTTTTCTATTTAAAGAGTTGTAGTCGTTATGTGAGTGGTCAAATGCCTTAAGAATCATTTTCTGATGAATTACTTTTATTTTTGAAAAAATATAAACACCATGAAAAATAAGATTTCTCTTGTTTTGACACATAAGTACACTGACACATACACTTATGGATAAAGAAAGCACGGGTTGTGCTGCAAAGTAAGCACAAGCCTTTGCATGGTCATAAAGTAGACCATGCCCGAGAATAAATTCCCGTTGAGAGGTCAAGTTTTCTTTTTGAAATACTTGCCTTTAAGATGATGACCGGGTTGCTATCGGAAATGATAGCAAGCCATATGTCATGTTTTCTATTCGAACTTTATTTACAGCTTTGTGCCATTGTTAAACGACATTTCTGAAGCCGTAAATATTATCGATGCTAGAGAACATGACATGAAAATATATTTTTGTCTTTTTCTGATTTTTTAATTTTGTATTTTGGTTTTATAAATTTTTTATAAGAAGTGAAAAATCTTTTTGTGTTTTTGTGATTTTATATATACATATTATACAGAGGATATAAGAATAGGTACCACCACTATTCTTCGGCTTCATCTGCCAGTTCTTTCAGAGTCTTAGGAGTAAAACTTCTCATCCCTAGCTTTTTGATAAGGTATTCAATTCTTTCTCGACATAGAGCCTTGGTGAAGATGTCCGCCAACTGTTATTCCGTTCTAACAAAGTAAAGCTCGACGACTCCATTCTCCACTTGCTCTTTAATAAAGTAATATCCGATGTCGATATGCTTTGACCGAGAATGTTGAACATTGTTGCAGCATAAGGCAATAGCGCTTTTGTTATCACAGTACATTAGAATTTTATTGAATCCAAGGCCATAGTCGGTAAGTTGTGACCTCATCCAAAGGACTTGAGCACAACAGCCAGACAAGGCTATATATTCAGCTTCCGTACTAGATATTGCAGCACTTTTCTGCCTATTTGAAGACCAGCTAACAAGTTTGTCTCCCAGCAGTTGCATACTTCCAGATGTACTACGTCTGGTATCTTGACAACTCGCGTGATCAGCATCTGCAAAAGCTATTAGAGCAATAGCAGAATCCTTCGAGTACTATAGTCCTCGATTGACGGTTCCTCTTAGGTATCGAACGATTCTTTTTACAGCATGTAGGTGCTTTTCGGTAGGACGAGCCTGATACCGAGCACATATACAGACATCATATACCAGGTCTGGTCTACTGGATGTTAGATACATAAGGGTGCCAACCATGCCACGATAATGTGTAGGATCAATGGCTTTCCCTTGTGAATCCTCATCTAGTTTGGATTTCTCCACCATTGGAGTATCCACTGGGTCACAAGATTCCATTATGTATTTCTTAAGTGATTCTAGAGCATATTTTGACTGGTTTAAAAAGATGCCTCTGGGACTCTGTGAAATCTGTTGTCCTAGAAAAAATATGATATTTCTCCTATCATTGACATCGTGAATTTGGAACACATTATCTCAGAAAACTTATCACATAGTTCAGTAGTAGTAGAAGCAAAAATTATATCGTCACCATAGATTTGTATCAGGAGGATATATTTGCCTTTTCTGCTAATGAACAATGTTGGATCAACCTTGCCTTTGGAAAATCCTTAGGATAGCAAAAACGATGACAATAGATCATACCACGCGCGTGGAGCCTGTTTAACCCTTATAGAGCTTTCTTCAGTCAGTATACGTGATTAGGATTGTCTGGATCTACAAATCCGTCTGGTTGGCTAACGTAGACTTCTTCACTCAAAATACCATTCAAAAAATGCCGTCTTTACATCCATCTAGTAGACGATTATATTTATATGAGCAGCAAACGTGAGATATATCCGAACAACTTCTAGTTTAGCCACGGGAGCAAATGATTCTTTAAAATCAATTCCCTCTTCCTGACAGTATCCACGAGCTACCAATCTAGCCTTGTTTTTCAGGATTCCCCCCAATTCATCCAATTTGACCTTATATATCCATTTTAAGGTGATAACCATCACTTTATCTAGACGAGGAACGAGTTCCCAGACTTTAAAACGTTCGAATTCATGTAGCTCTTCTTGCATTACCTCAATCCAGCATGACTGAGTTAGTGCATCTTTGTATGTCTTAGGTTCAACTAAAGTTAGGAAGGCATAATAGTAGCAGAACAGGGCTTGTTCGTGTAGTTGAAGTCTTGTGGAAATGGGTCTGGAAGGGTCACCAATTATGTTTTGTAACGGATGATCTTTTGTCCATTTACTAAGGTGTTATGAGATTGGAGCGTCTAAGTGTACAATAGTGGGAATAACATTCGATGATGAGGATTCTTCAGAAACAGTTTCTGGAATTTGAATGCCAAAATAAGGATCATTACTCATATGTACAACCTCAAGGTCATGTGACTCTTCTTCAGCACAGAGAGGAATTGTTTGGGATTGTGATTGTGGAGTGGTTTGTGAGGTACTTGTTGAGGGTGAATCTTGATCAACAGTTGTTAAGGAAGGTGAACCGGTTGACTCAATAAGAGCTGGATCTTCTTTTATA
This sequence comes from Tanacetum coccineum, assembly GCA_026074375.1. Lineage (NCBI taxonomy): Eukaryota > Viridiplantae > Streptophyta > Magnoliopsida > Asterales > Asteraceae > Tanacetum > Tanacetum coccineum. The sequence continues at coordinate 835 of BQNB010076236.1, read as the reverse complement.
AGAACTGGAGAGGCAACGCTAGCTGGAGGAGAGAAGAACTCATCAAACACTGGTTGAAACACAATATCCCATTCATGCCTTGATGGTGGTACAAATGGTGCTGAAGGAGGAGGGTTTGGAACGAGTCCTAAACTGGGTGTTGTAGGAGTCATTTCATGAAGCGCGGGTTCTAAACTGCTTTATTCAGAAGCCATTGCTATCAGCTCATCAAAATCGACATGGATGGTTTCAATGATTTTTCGGGTACGTCAGTTGTAAATACGGTAAGTGATAACGCCCAAATTATACATATTTCTATGGCGTTATTTATGTATATTTGATCATTTCTCGTGAACATTAGGTACTTAATTAGCTTGAATTGCATATAGGTTCACTTGAAGACACTACAGGCCCAAGCTCAAGAATCTATACACTTTGGGAGGCGAATACAAGAAAAGAAAGATTTCTAGCTAAAGTTCATGAAGTCCGCTGTAACACCCCCAAAATCAGGTCGCAGCGAAAAGGTAACAATGGGGTGCTACGTCAAAGTACAAAAATCAAGATATAGAAAACGACCTTAAATGGACGTTAAAAATAAGATTCATTCGATGTCATTACAAAAGATTAGAGTTTTCACGTTAGGTCCTATAGTTTTGTTAAAAAGACATTAAGATTTCATAAGACAAAAGTTTCATTGAATTTAAGAAATCAGAATCCCTCTAATAGATATCCGTAACGGCTCCCATCCAAGCTTATACCTCAGCACCTCAGATTAAAACATGCTAAAACGTTAACAAAATTGTTGAGTGAATTCATAGGTTTATCAGGAAATAGCGTGGACCACAAGATCGAAGTA
>BQNB010076235.1:0-31217 GCA_026074375.1 Tanacetum coccineum | reverse complement strand
TGTAGGACTAATTTTAGATGGAGGATCATGGTGTAATATGCTACAGTAATAGATTAGGTATTTTTGACGATTCCTCTATTTGAGAAGTTGTTTTGACCAAGGCTCTCAGTTCTCCCTTTTCTATTCATCTCGACTCTACATATGTATAAAGACTTGAAGCAGAGTTTCTGGTGGAATGGTATGAAACACGAGGTGGCTAGATTTATGGCAAAATGCTTAACGTGTTAACAAGTTAAAATCGAACACCAGCGTGAAAGTGGTCTTCTTCAGCCTTTAGATATTCCGACCTGGAAGTGGGAGAAAATTTCCATGGACTTTGTAACGGGGTTGCCTCGCACCTTTAAGAAGAATGATGCAATTTGGGTTGTGGTTGATCGGTTAACTAAGTCAGCTTACTTTTTGCCTATTCAACAAGGGTACTCAGTTAGCAAGTTGGCAGAGATCTTTCAGCAAGAGATTATTCGGTTACATGGTACGCCTACATCAATTGTGTGTCTGATAGGGATCCGCATTTCACTTCACGATTTTGGAAAGGTTTGCAGAATGCTTGGGGAATGAGACTTAAGTTTGGTACCGCTTTTCACCCTCAGATTGACGGTGAGACTGAACGAACTATTCAGACTTTAGAGGATACGTTTAGATCATGCGCTTTACAGTGGACGAGAAATTAGGACGAGTATTTGTGTTTAGTTGAGTTTGCTTACAATAATAGTTGGCATGCAAGTATCAAAGGGGATTCTTTCAAGATTTATATGACCGAAAGTGTAGAACACGTATTTGTTTGCAATATTAGTAAGCGATTAAGAATAGTAGCATGAGATATTAGATAAGATTATTTTGGTTATGACTTGAGATAGAGTATGATAACGATAAGGGCATGTTTATGTGATGTCATTATTATGACGTCTGGCCAACGTGATAATAATTACATGACATAATGTGAACTTATCGGAGTCATAGGATGTCTCAAGGAATGTTTAGAGCAATCTTAATGAAGTTAGAGAACTTGTTATAGAAGGTCCTAAAACGATTGAGGTGACAAATAAAATAAGGTTTTCATTGCTAAAAAGAAGCTTAAGGAAGCTCGGTCGCGACAAAAGCGTTATGCCGATCGTCATCAAAGAGTTTTAGAATTTAAAACTAAGGATAGTGTGTTTCTTAAGGTTTCTCCGTGTAAAGGTGTTCGTCGCTGTGATTTGAAAGGGAAATTATGTCCGCGATTCATTTCTCCGTTCGAAATATTAGATAGAGTTGGTGAAGTTTCGTATCGTTTGGTGTTATCGCCATAATTGTCTCATGTTCATAATGTGTTCGATGTATCTGTTTTGAGAGGTTACAATTTTCATCCGTTGCATGTTATTTGGTATCCGTTAGCTATGATTCGGGAAGATTTATATTTTGTTGAGGATCCTAAGGCCATTTTAGATCGTTAAGAGCGAGTCATGAGAAATAAAACCTTTCATTTTGTTAAAGTTCTTTAGAAAAAGGAAAGTCAATCAATCTTTATTTAAATTGATTTTAGTTTTCCTGTAAATATTGGGTCTTTTCTTTGTATTGAGATATCTTTGAGTTTTGATAGTAAAAGCTTTTGCTTTAATATATTCTTAGCTGTTTTTGCTACGATTCTCTTAATAATCGGTATTCGTTTGAATCAACGGTTGTGGGAGTTTGCCTGATTATCGGTATTCTTTTGAATCAACGATAGTTGGAAGATTGTTTCTGGTATTCATTGGAATCAACAAATTCAATTTGTTATCTCGTTTATTATTTCTGGTATTCATTAGAATCAACAGATTCAATTTGTATTATCTCGTTTATTTATGCCACATCAGAAATTAAACCTTCCGTATTGTAAAAGTATTTTTTTAAAGAATCATTCCGAGCGCGAGGCTACTTAGGGAAGTGAAGAAAAGATGTGGACTGATTATCCACATTTCTTTTCGTGAGTTGGTACGTATCCATTTATAAATTCGACTTTAATTTCGGGGCCGAATTTTTTTTTAGAGGGGAAGAATTATAATACCCTTAATAAAATTGCAACTATGATAATAAAACTATTATTCTTGATGGTATAAAATTAGAACTTGAGTTCTTATAACTTCCTACGTGACCTACAAGAAGTAAAATATGGCACAACATATTCTTTCATGGTTAAACAAAAATATGGTATCAAGAATTTAAATATCAAAGCACTTGGTCAAGATAACTACCCGGTCAAATCTATTCTTCTCCAAATCCCGTTAGTTTCGACGAGTTAGTTTGGCATTCATTTATATGCATGTCAGTTACATTATTTTCTCAAATAACAAAAGCAAAATCTCAACACTCTTAAATCAAAATATCACTGCATACATAGAAACCTTGAAAGTGCTACAGAGAGTCGGTTCACGTGAGGTTTATTTTGTTGCTCATATTCTAGAATTATGTTCTATTAATTCACATTTGGTTAAGTTTCGGTCGGAGTTGCGGTGTGTGCTTGTGTTCGATTTCGCTTCATGTCTGGGATAAAGTTTTGGGTTGATATCTTGAGGGTTATAATTCGTGATTGGTACGTGTAACGGTTCGTGTACATCTTGATTTTTGGTTCGATCAGACCTCGCTGAATCTCGATGCTCGTGTTCGCACTTGTGTACGTTCGTGTTCGTGCTTGAATTGGTTTCGTACCCGTGTTCGATTTCGGTTTCCGTTGGTTTGTTCTTATATCTAGCATCCTTGAGGTATTTATTGAACTATCATTTTGATACATACTCATGCACTAATCACAAGTATTATGTTAAGAAATCATTCTACATATAAGATATCATAAAAGTTCGCGTTAGGATGATGCTAGCTATTAAATAGAATAGACTAATTTATTAATGGATCTTTAAAACAAGGTTAAACGAAGAATTGGAAATCGGGTTTCGGTAATACTCAGTATTATATATTAATTTGTAGGAATATACTAATATAGTTTGTCCTTTTTTTGGTTGTTATATGCAAGATATATAATATACAAAGCTTGTTTCAAATAAATTTTGACTCGTGGAAGAGGTGATTGCATTATGATAAAATACTTTACTTTTGTTCGATACTATTTGTATGAAGTAAATCTATATTCTTGCTTTTGGAAAACATCATGTTTAAAATTTTGAAATGACTATTAAATATCATTTAAACAGAAAGCTTGTCATCTTGATCGACAATGATTTATAAGAACAATAGTAACGTAATGTATTATAGACTATGTCCACTCTACATATTTAAATATTTTCGACCGTAGTATCACTGAACTTAGTAAACACACAATTGAAGTCAGTAGGCTAATTGCTATGAGACATGCATGAAAATTCTTTAATAATACAGAGTAAACAACTTATCACGTTTGTAGATAAGAACTAATGATACGAATAAATTAGTAATGCGACTTATCTCTAATAGTGGGTAGCTAGACAATTGCTAAATAATAAATGGTTACTAATTCTTGTAGATAGATCGAAGAAGGGAAGTAAAGATTTGTTTTCGGGTGGCAGTTAAATTGCTTTTTCCAGGTACATATATTCTATCCTTTCTTTTAAGGATTCTCATGACTTTTGCTCAGTATCTATTTTGCCTCGCTGAAATCCCTATTTATGTTCCTATCCTATGATTCATTATTTGTTGCAACTTTATTTGATAACTTCGTTGAGCCCTTTTGAATTCGTTTGATTCATGCTTCATTTGATATTGCCATGATATGAACATATCTGTTTTGTTTAGACATGATCTTCTTTAAACATAATATGTTTCATTTTGACATGCTATATGAACCCTTTGTTTTGTTTTGATGCCTGAGCTAACTAGCCATGGAAGTACCATGGCCGCGTCATTGAGGCACCAATGGCGTGACACTATTTGTGGTGGTGTGATCTGTCCACGGCGTTCCCTTTTGTTTTGTGTGCTCTATTATGCACTTGGCGATATATGATTTGATTTGTAGGGAGCGTATGGATGCATCCTAGGTACTTCGTTTTGTTTCATTTTAGTGAATGGATCAGTGTGGTGCCAACACCGACATTTCAATTTTGTAGTAGGGTAACATCTGGAGTTACAGTCTATGTATAAATTTGATATGAATGGATATGCATTTGATTGTAGGGTCTAAGCATGTGGCATGCTTTAGACATTTGTTTCGATCTCGGTAGGGCATTCTATATGTTTTGTTTGGCTACCTTCGGTTGCCTACTTATTTCATTCAGCTCTTATGATATATGAGATCCTTGTTACCCGGGTTATGGTGATTCTATTCGATTACTTATGCATACTTGATCTATATGTCTTGTTTATATCTGTTTTGTATATATCTGTTCACTGATCTTTTAGCTCAGCCGCATTTCTTTTCTCCGCGGCAGGTAATAAGAGGGAAGCTGGGTTATGAGTGAAGAGTGCTTAGGAGCTCATACTGGACCATCTTGAGGAACTAGCATACCGGATCTATACTAGAATTTGTTTAGCTAAAGGATTTCAGATTTAATGTTCGTTTGGGAATTTTGCCAAACCATTGTATTAGTAAGTCTTCCGCTTGCGTTTATTGATGCCATAATGTGACAATTAGTGTCCCGTTTCGGATGGGGTTTTACAGTTATGGTATCAGATCCATGTTCGCCGTGTAGAACTTAATTTATGACCTGTGAGGATTGGGTAGACATTTAGGCTTCGTCACGTTCTTTTGAATTTCAATCTTAATCTATGTATTGTCTTTGTTGATTCGTTTTTTAATCGTTTAGATGCGTCTTTGTTCGTTTTGGAAAATCTTTCATCCATTCTGGGAGCTCTTATATGTACAATCGTTATGCGTTTGTTTTGTTTGGTACTGGTTCGACGTATTCTATGGTTCCTCTTACAATTGCTAAACATCTTAAGTTCCGTCTACACGATTAGATCACGCCTTATTTATAGCTACGCCTATGGGAAATATTGTAGTTATTAGTCATGAGTTTAGGCGTTGTCCGTTACGTGTTGGTGTTAATATGCGTTATGCTTATTTGTTTCATCTGGAAATAAGTGATTTTGATATTATTCTGGTTGGATTTGATTGAACTGAGCATCGAGTTGCTATTGATTGTCATACGAAACGTGTCATCCTTGGCAATTTGTACAATCTTGAATTTATTTACCCATGTTTCCCGATATGGTTTGCCCATTAACAACAACTATACTCTCGAAAGACTCGTATGTGAATATTATGTACTTTTAGGTTTTTTGAATATTTTTGGCATCATTAAAGACACTGCGTCGAATTGTACTGCTCGTGAGTCATCCACAGTAGTTTAAAATTTTCCTGATGTGATGAACTATCGGGATTACCACCTGAGCGCGAAGATGAATTCACTATTGAGTTAATCCTTGGTGCTTAACCCATTTCTAAAGCTCCGTAAAGAATGGTGCCAATTGAATTGAAAGAGCTAAAAGATCAAGTTCAAGAACTTATAGAATGTGGTTTATTCAACGAGTGTATCTCGTGGGCACGCCGAGTTTTTTTTGTGAAGAGAAGGATAGGTAGTATGAGAGTTGGGGTATCGATTATAGGGAGCTGATTTCGTTTAATAGTTTTGAAAAGGTATCCACTATTGCAAATCTGACAAAAAAATAATTATCGTGCTTGCAGCGGGGCAAAGAAAGATTTTCTTCTCAAAGATTGATTTGAGGTCGGGTTATCATCAGCTACGCGTAAAGGAGCAAGACGTTTCTAAAACAGCCTTTCGCACTCGTTATGGTCATTACAAGTTTCTTGTGATGCCGATTGGATTGACTAATGCTTCGGCTGTTTTTATGGATTTGATGAATCGTGTTTTCCATGAGTACTTGGACAGATTTGTTATAGTGTTCATTGTGACATCTGGTGTATTCGAAGACGAGAGAGAGGAGCTTGAGGATCATGCTTCGTATTGTGTTGGAAATCTTGCAACAAAAGAAGCTTTATGCAAAATTCTCAAAGTGTGACTTTTGGTTGGGACAAGCGGCATTTTTAGGTCATATTGTATCAGCCTATGGATCCTGCTAAGGTTGAGGCTATCACTAAATGGCCGAGACCAAAGACAATAACCAAAGTTGGAAGCTTTTTGGGGCTTACAGAGTATTATCGAAGATTTCTAAAAGGGTTTTCACTTCTTGCTCTACCTTTGACGAAACTTATGCGGAAAGGAGAAAAATATGTCTAGAATGAGGAGCGAGAGAAGAGTTTTGAAGAGCTAAAAAGTAGATTAGTTTCTTCTTCCGTACTTACTCTTCCTTCTGGAACATGTGGATACCAAATTTATAGTGATGCGTCGAAGAAAAGTCTTGGTTGTGTTCTTATGAAACATGGTAAGGTTATCGCTTATGCATCGAGGCAACTAAAACCATATGAGGTGAATTATCCAACACATGACTTAGAGTTGGCAGCAGTGGTTTTTTATCTCAAGATTTGGCGGCATTATTTTTATGGAGAAACTTGTGACATCTTCACCGATCACAAAAGCCTCAAATATATTTTTACTCAAAAGGAGTTAAATATGAGGCAGAGGCGTTGGTTGGAACTTCTCAAGGATTTCGACGCAAATATTCAATACCATCCTGGCAAGGCTAATGTGGTAGCGGGCGCACTTAGTAGAAAGAATTTTGGAATTTTGACTTGTTTTAAAATTCAACCTAAGATTATCAAAGATTTAGAGCTCATGGTAGTCGAGTTAGTTGTTCGTGGTTCTAAAGGTGATATAGCTAGCCTTAAGATTAAACCTAAACTTATATCGTAGATCAAGGAAGCTCAGAATGAAGATGGTGAATTATGGTCTGTGTTAGAAAATTTGAAGGAGGGTATGTAGGACTAATTTTAGATGGAGGATCATGGTGTAATATGCTACAGTAATAGATTAGGTGTTTTTGACGATTCCTCTATTTGAGAAGTTATTTTGACTAAGGCTCTCAATTCTCCCTTTTCTATTCATCTCGACTCTACATATGTATAAAGACTTGAAGCAGAGTTTCTGGTGGAATGGTATGAAACACGAGGTGGCTAGATTTGTGGCAAAATGCTTAACGTGTTAACAAGTTAAAATCGAACACCAGCGTGCAAGTGGTCTTCTTTAGCCTTTAGATATTCTGACCTAGAAGTGGGAGAAAATTTCCATGGACTTTGTAACGAGGTTGCCTCGCACCTTTAAGAAGAATGATTCAATTTGGGTTGTGGTTGATCGGTTAACTAAGTCAGCTTACTTTTTACCTATTCAACAAGGGTACTCAGTTAGCAAGTTGGCAGAGATCTTTCAGCAAGAGATTATTCGGTTACATGGTATGCCTACATCAATTGTATGTCTGATAGGGATCCGCGTTTCACTTCACGATTTTGGAAAGGTTTGCAGAATGCTTGGGGAATGAGACTTAAGTTTGGTACCGCTTTTCACCCTCAGACTGACGGTGAGACTGAACGAACTATTTAGACTTTGGAGGATATGTTTAGATCATGCGCTTTACAGTGGACAAGAAATTAGGGAGAGTATTTGTGTTTAGTTGAGTTTTTTGTTACAATATGTTGGCATGCAAGTCTTCAAAGGGGAGGATTCTTTCAAATTTTGATGGCCGAAAGTGTTTGATCACGTATTTGTTTGAAATATTAGTAAGCGATTAAGAATAGTAGCATGAGATATTAGATAAGATTATTTTGGTTATGACTTGAGATAGAGTATGATAACGATAAGGGCATGTTTATGTGATGTCATTATTATGACGTCTGGCCAAACGTTTCTGATAATAATTACATAAAAACATAATGTGAACTTTATCGGAGTCATAGGAATATCTCGAGGATTGTTTGAAGCAATCTTATGATAGATAGAGAACTTGTTAGAGAAGGTCCTGGAAACGATTGAGGTGACGAAATAAATAAGGTTTTCATTGCCTAAAAAGCTTAAGGGAAGCTCGGTGCGACTACAGCGGTTTATGCCAGATCGTCATCAAAGAGTTTTTAGAATTTAAAAACTAAGGATAGTGCGTTTTTGTTTCTTAAGGTTTCTCCTGTAAGGTGTTCGTCGCTGTGATTTGAAAGGGAAATTATGTCCGCGATTCATTTGTCCGTTCGAAATATTAGATAGAGTTGGTGAAGTTTCGTATCGTTTGGTGTTATCGCCATAATTGTCTCATGTTCATAATGTGTTCCATGTATCTCTTTTGAGAGGTTACAACTTTCATCCGTTGCATGTTATTTCGTATCCGTTAGCTATGATTCGGGGAGATTTATATGTTGTTGAGGAGCCTAAGGCCATTTTAGATCGTTAAGAGCGAGTCATGAGAAATAAAACCTTTCGTTTTGTTAAAGTTCTTTAGAAAAAGGAAAGTCAATCAATCTTTATTTAAATTGATTTTAGTTTTCCTATTGGGTCTTTTCTTTGTAATGAGATATCTTTGAGTTTTGATAATAAAAGCTTTTGCTTTAATATATTCTTAGCTGTTTTTGCTACGATTCTCTAATAATCGGTATTCGTTTGAATCAACGGTTGTGGGAGTTTGCCTGATTATCGGTATTCTTTTGAATCAACGATAGTTGGAAGATTATTTCTGGTATTCATTGGAATCAACAGATTCAATTCGTATTATCACGTTTATTTACGCTACATCAAAAATTAAACCTTCCGTATTGTAAAAGTTTTTTTTTTAAAGAATCATTCCGAGCGCGAGGCTACTTGGGGAAGTGAAGAAAAGATGTGGACTGATTATCCACATTTCTTTTCGTGAGTTGGTACGTATCCGCTTATAAATTCGACTTTAATTTCGGGGCCGAATTTTTTTTTAGAGGTTAAGAATTATAATACCCTTAATAAAATATACAACTATGATAATAAAACTATTATTCTTGTTGGTATAAAATTAGAACTTGAGTTCTTATAACTTCCTACGTGACCTACAAGAAGTAAAATATGGCACAACATATTCTTTCATTGTTAAACAAAAATATGATATCAAGAATTTAAATATCAAAGCACTTGGTCAAGATAACTACTCGGTCAAATCTATTCTTCTCCAAATCCCGTTAGTTTCGACGAGTTAGTTTGGCATTCATTTATATGCATGTCAGTTACATTATTTTCTCAAATCACAAAAGCAAAATCTCACTCTTAAATCAAAATATCAATGCATACCTAGAAACCTTGAGAGTGCACAGAGAGTTGGTTCACGTGAGGTTTAATTTGCTCATATTCTAGAATTATGGTTTATTAATTCGCATTCGGTTAAGTTTCGGTCGGAGTTGCGGTGTGTGCTTGTGTTCAATTTCAGTTCGTATGTGGGATAAAGTTTTAGGTCGATATCTTGAGGGTTATAATTCGTGATTTGTACGTGTAACGGTTTGTGTACATTCTCAGTTTTGGGTTCGATCAGACCTTGTTGAATCTTAGTGCTCGTGTTCGCACTTGTGTACGTTCCTGTTCGTGCTTGAATTGGTTTCGTACTCGTGTTCGATTTCGGTTTCCGTTGGGTTGCTCTTATATCTAGCATCCTTGAGGTATTTACTGAACTATCATTTTAATACATACTCATGCACTCATCACAAGTATTACATTAAGAAATCATTGTACATATAAGATGATATCATAAAAAGTTCGCGTTAAGATGATGCTAGCAGGAATAGACTAGTTATTATTAGATCTTAAAACAAGTAATGAAGAATGAGAAATCGGTTTCGGTAATACTCAGTATTATATCTTAATTTGAATGGAATATCTAATATAGTTAGTCCTTAATTTTGGTTGTTATAATGTATGATATAAATACTACAAAGCTAGTTCAAAATAAATTTGGTCTCGTGGAAGGTGATTGCATTATGAGCAAATATACTTACTTCTTGTTTGAACTGTTTTTGTATGAACTAAATCTATATTCTTGCTTTTGGAAAACATCATGTTTATAATTTTGAAATGACTATTAAATATCATTTAAACAGAAAGCTTGTCATCTTGATCGACAATGATTTATAAGAACAATAGTAACGTAATGTATTATTGACGTGTCCGACTACAACTTAAATATTTTTGACCGTAGTATCACTGAACTTAGTAAACACACAATTGAAGTTGGTAGGCTAATTGCTATGAGACATGTATGAAAATTCTTTAATAATATGGAGTAACACTTATCACGTTTGTAAATAAGAACTAATGATACGAATAAATTACTAATTCGACTTATCTTTAATAGTGGGTAGCTAGACAATTGCTAAATAATAAATGGTTACTAATTCTTGTAGATAGATCGAATAAGGAGTAATTTATGTTTTTGGGTTCGCGTTAAATTGCTTTTAAGGTATAGATATTCTATCTTTTCTTTTAAAGATTCTCATGACTTTTGCTCCGTATCTATTTGCACATTCGATTCGTAATTCGTTTGCTACCTATTTGATAATTTGATTAAACCTTTGAATTCGTTTGATTTATGCTTCGTTTGACATTGCCATGATATGAAATTATCCGTTTTGTTTAGACATGATCTTCTTTGGACATAATATGTTTCATTTCGATATGCTATATGAACCTTTTGTTTGTTCCAATGCCCGACCTAACTAGCCATGCAGGTACCATGGCCGCATTATTGAGGCACCAATGGTGTGACACTATCTGTGGTGGTGTGATCAGTCCACGGCGTTCCCTTTTGTTTTGTGTGCTCTATCATGCACTTGGCCATATATGATTTGATTTGTAGGGAGCATATGGATGCATCCTAGGTACTTTGTTTCGTTTCGTTTTGGTGAATGAATCAGTGTGGTGCCAGCACCCCATTTTACATTTTGTAGGGTACATCTGGAGTCTGCAGCTCCCATGTACAATTTTATATGATATGATATGCATTTGATTGTAGGGTCTAAGCATGTGGCATGCTTTAGACATTTGTTTCGAGCTCGGTATGGCATTCTATATGTTTCGTTTGGCTACCTTCGGTTGCCTACTTATTTCATTCAGCTCTTATGATATATGAGATCCTTGTTACCCGGGTTATGGTGATTCTATTCGATTACGTATGCATACTTGATCTATATGTCTTGTTTATATCTGTTTTGTATATATCTGTTCACTGAGCTTTCAGCTCAGCCACATTTCTTTTCTCTGCGGCAGGTAATAAGAGGGAAGCTGGGTTATGAGGGAAGAGTTCTTAGGAGCTCATACTGGACCATCTTGAGGAACTAGCATACCGGATCTATACTAGAATTTGTTTAGCTAAAGGATTTTGGATTTAATGTTCGTTTGGGAATTTTGCCAAACCATTGTATTAGTAAGTCTTCCGCTTGCGTTTATTGATGCCATAATGTGACATTTGACCCGTTCTCGGATGGGGTGTTACAGTTCAAGGCCACAATAGCCTTAAACCACATAGACTGACCCACTATATTGGTTATAGTCCGCAAAAGTGGCATATCAGCCCCACTCTGCATCTTTTCTCTAGAACCCATCAAAGCACTCCGGTAACTCATATAGTCACCCATTGCTAACCAAACCTACAAATTAATCCACACAAAATTTTCAATTGACATCACAATTTAAAAAACCCCTAAATATTTTTTATATATAAAAAAGTAGAAACAAACCTCATGAATAGCAGCCAAACGCCTAGCCTATCCCTCACCTTATTTCACTCACAAATTCATCATATAACCATTTTAAAAAAATATGAAACTGACATACCTGATGAACACAATCATCAAACGTGCAATAAGAATCTAAAATTAAAAAAACAAAATCTTATAAATTAAAAGCCAGAATGAAAGATACATACCTTTTTTTATCATCTCAGTTATTGAACATGAGTTGAGCCGTTCGAAAGATTAACCTTCAAGCACACAAAAGAAAAAGCCAACCCGTTTTGATGTATAGATTTGGCGGGAAAAAAAATGTATTCCGATCATTCAATTTATTTTCCTGTGATTTCATTTGGATAGTGAATTTATTGATCGGTTTGTTCAAATGATTTAAGGGGAGGTTTTATTTAAAGGAATTTGATCATTCAATGTGGGGACGTTTTGTTTAAACTATTTTTGATCCGAAGGGAGTTAATGTTTATGTTTTTGTTTGTTGTCAGTCAAACTTTTTTTTAGGACCGTAGGATTAGACATTATTGCCAGTGTCATTTTATAAAAGTTTTGGGAGGAGATCAATCCATATGAAACCTTGTTTTATATAAGGGAGGATTTCCATAATTACTTTATACATCATTTTGCCATATCATATTTTGCAACATACTTATTTTCTTGGCATTGCACGCACTTGGCATGGTTTTATATAAAGAGATTTATATAAACTTTTGCTTGTACAGGTTATGGTAGCTCCTGTTATTCCTATTTCAACGGATTCATCTGAGGAGAGTGTAGGTTCTCTTGTCTCGCGAGTGATTTTTTTTCGGCGCTATTCCTGCCATTATTCATGTTATCTCTATGGTTCCTGCTGAGGTTCCCATTGTACCTGTTGATCTTTTACCACCTCGCAAGAGGTTCAGAGATTCATACTCACTCGTGGATAGTAGAGAGGAGCATATGGAGATTGGTACTGCTGATGCATAGGCTATTGTAGATCTGGGTATTGGTGATGGAGTTGGAGCTCATACCGAGGATGGTATAGGTATGGGAGTTGAGATTGCTGCTAGTAATATTAGGGAGGACGCGGAGGAGTTTGAGGCAGAGGCTAGTGCGAAAGGCACGATTGAGATCGGTTTAGATTCATTTGTTACAGGTGGTATTTATAAGTCCACTAGGAGATGTTCCTGATCTTGAGGGTACTCTTTAGAAGTTGTGTAGTGCACTGATTTTGGCATTGCCGGAAGGAAGTAAAAACTTCGTGATTTATTGTGATGCTTCTCACAAAGGGTTAGGCGCGATGTTGATGCAGAAGGAGAGAGTCATAGATTATGCATCCTGCCAACTCAATATCCACGAGAAGAACTACACGATACATGATTTTGAATTGGGAGCTGTAGGGTTTTCTCTCAAGATGTGGAGACATTATTTGTACGACACGAAGTGCGTTGTGTTCACTGATCATAAGAGTTTGCAACATATTCTAGATCAGAATGAGTTAAACATGAGACAACGTAGATGGTTAGAGTTGTTGAGTGATTACGATTGTGAGATTCGTTATCATCCAGGAAAAGCGAATGTTGTGGCGGATGCCTTGAGCCGAAAGGAATAGGTTAAGCCACTACGAGTTCGAGCTTTGGTTATGATGATTAGTTTGAATCTACCTGTGCAAATACTGAATGCTCGAATCGAGGTAAAGAAAAAAGAGAATTATGAAACCAAATATTTGTATGGTATGATTAAGAAGCTAGAGCTGCGTGCTGATGGAACATTATGTTTGAATGGAAGAAGTTGGATACCTAATCTTGGTAATTTAAGAGGAGTGATTATGCCTGAGTCGCATAAGTCAAAATATTCAATACATCCTAGATCGGATAAGATGTATCAAGAATTGAAGAAGTTGTACTGGTGGCCCAATATGAAAGCTGAGATTGCCACCTATGTCAGTAAGTGTTTGACCTGTGCTAAGGTCAAGGCTGAATACCAAAAATCATCAGGTCTATTGGTTCAACCTATGATCCCAGTATGGAAGTGGGAGAACATTACTATGGATTTCATTACTAAGCTACCAAAGACGTCGACTGGACAAGATACAATTTGGGTAATTGTTGACCGACTCACAAAATCCAATCATTTTCTGCCAATGAAGGAAAACGACTCAATGGAGAAGTTGACGAGACAATACTTGAGGGAAGTTGTCTCAAAGCTTGGTGTACCAGTTTTGATTATTTCTGATCGAGATGGTAGATTTACATCTCAATTCTGGCAATCGCTAAACAAAGCTCTAGGTACTAAATTGGATATGAGTACGGCTTATCATCCGCAAACCGATGGTCAAAGTGAAAGAACCATCCAAACTTTGGAGGACATGTTGCGTGCTTGTGTGATTGATTTTGGTAAAGGTTGGGATAGACACCTACCTTTGGTAGAGTTTTCTTACAACAACAGTTATCACACTAGTATTAAAGTTGCACCGTTTGAGGCTCTGTACGGTCGCAAGTGTCGATCACCCATTTGTTGGGCTGAGGTTGGAGACGCTGAGCTCACTGGCCTGGAAATTATTCATGAAACAACTGAGAAAATCTTTCATATTAAGAAGCGTATCCAAGCCGCTCGTGATAGGCAAAAGAGTTTAGCTGATAGGAATCGTAAGCCCATGGAGTTTCAGGTTGGAGATATGGTCATGTTGAAAGTGTCATCATGGAAAGGGGTGATACGTTTCGGCAAACGGGGAAAGTTGAACCCTCGTTAAATTGGACCATTTAAAGTACTTGAATGCTAGTTTATATACACAATAAAATATATAATATTATTCCAAAAGAGCAATTAAGAACTTTCCTAAAGTCTCCCTTAAGAAAAGCTCACTCTAAAGGATATATATAATATATAATACGTATATTTAACCGGGAAGAATGATCACCCGGGTCGTTTCCCCAACGACTTGTGAAATTGAAACCTTGCTTTAGCTTGGATTATGATTTGAATGAGAGAAAAAATATTTTTTAGTATCTATAACTACTAAATAAAAGCAACAATTAAAATTAACAATTAAAAGCAATTAAACACTTAAACAATTAACGGGAGACAAATAAAACGCGACGATTAAGCAAGTATACTAAAATTAACCCCTAAAAATGCAAACTAAATTTCTAAAACTCAATTAGGACAAAAGAAAATTTTAAGAAAAAGACAAATATTTTTTTGATTATTTTTGAATTTATTATGAATTAAAATCTACTTTAATCTAATTAAATCCTAAAAAATAGCAAATTAAGTTCTAAAAATTAAGAAAAATGATTTTTAAACTTAGAAAAGTCTAAAGTAACTTAAAAACTCAGAAAACTATTTTTAACTATTTTTAAAATTAAAATCCTATTTTTAAAATTAAAAATAAAAGCTCAAAAATGAAAATTAAAATCTAAAAGTGTTGAAAATGATTTTTCTGAATGTAAACCTAAAAGTATTTATTCTAATACTAAAAACTATTTTTTTGTATTTTTAAAAGTTATTTTTGTATTTTTTATTGATTTTTTAAATTTTAACTCTACGAAAAATCCTAGAAATTAATAAAATAAAGGGAAAAATGTGAAAAATTCAGGAAAAATCTAAAATGAAACAAGGTTTACTAGAAAAATAAAAGAGATAACTCAGCTTATCAAATAAGCTGAGAAGATAGCTTATTTAGCTACGGCTTATAGATTGGGCTTAAGCCCAAATTGTGTTTATCAATTAAAAGAAAGAAGATATAACCGGATGAGCTAATGAAGCAAATTGGTTAACACGTTGGGTTTGTAAGAGTGAGGTCGTGGGTTCGAGGTTGGCAGACACCCCTTTTTGCACTTTTTTTTATTTTTTACTTTTAACAAAAACTAAAAGTTGGAACTTGAAGAAGACATGATTCTAAGCACTTTTAATAAAAGGAGCTTAAGCTCAAACTCAAAAATAAACTCTCTAAGAGCTTATGAATATGCTGCTTCAGAAATTAGCCTTTAAAAGGCTTAAAAACTTATCTACACTAAAAAGCTTGCACATACTTCATTATAAGCTCAAATTTGAAAACAAAAGAAGTTCTAGGCAGCTTATGATGTGGATAAGCTAATTTTAACAAGCTAGGATCCCTACTAACACCTAATACTAACTAAATTTGAAGATTAAAAAGGCTAACTTAGAAAATTACTCAAAAAGCTCAAAATCAAGTTAAGCTAAAAAGCTTAATAAGCTATGACATAAGCTGAGCTTTTGGAAACTAGACAAACTACATATAAGCTATTGTTCTAATACATAAAACCTAAACCTATAATCTAGGAATCTAAGAATTAAAAGCTAAGTTCTATACCTACTGTTTTGGTCTTTTTGAGATTTTTGATGACTTTTAGAAGCTAATGTACTTAGGAAATTAAGCTAGGAATTGTAAAACAAGTTTAAAACTAGCTAATCCTATATGTGATCTAAAAGCTTATGGAATTTTAAAGCCTAAGTCCTACAAACAACTAGCTTAGATGAAGCTTAAAAGTCAGTAATAGTAACTAAAATTACTACTGCTGATGCAATTGACCAAGAAGCACAAACTCAAATGTGCAGGTTACCAAAGTGGCTTCCTGCACTAGACACACTCATCGAGTGTATCTAAACACAATGCAAGCACAAACAAAATCTAAAAAGGCTAGGATAAAATTTTCACAAGTAAAATCAAAAGGAAAAGTCCCCTAGTACTAGAACAAGAAACATAAGCCTTAAAATGATTATTAAGCTTAAACCAATCTAGCAAACCTCTTTAAAACTTAATCCATTATGAAAATCTAACTGACCAAAGTGAAAACTCAAATTAACTTTGACTTTTGATGGTCAATAAGCATTAATCCAAACACCCCTTAATACTTGACAGATTTTCTTTTAACTAGCAAATTTGAAATCTAATGAACTTAATTTGATTAACAGATAACAAATGTCTTAAAACAAGCTTAACAAACAATCCTAAGTATTCAATAAGCCATTAACAATAAGCTATACTAATTTAAACTAATATTTTTGGTTTTATGATTTTAATGACAGAAATGAGAAAACCTATGATCTAATAATCTATAGCTAAAAACAAATTTCAAGACAGGATTAATAAGCACAAGTGGACAATAATGAGCACAAATAAGCTAATCAATAAGCAGATTAAGCAAGTAAGCAAATCTACATTAACAAGTACTTATAAAACTAGATATTAAAGAACATTAGATATTAAATGAAAACTTACTTTAAGCTTCAGCTAAACAGAAGCTAAATTCAATTAAGCAGCTACAAGCTCTAGCTTATCCTTATGGATAAGCTAGTAAAGTCCATAGAAGCCCTTCCATGATAGGCTCCTCTTCCAAAGCTTATAAGTCCAATTGGTTAAGGTATTAACTGAATTTAAGGTTTAGGTATATTAAGATCAATCTTAAGCTCAATTATTAGCTTAGAGACTAATAAGAGCTTGTATTAGCTTATTAGAATGGCTTGTGAAACAGTAGCAAATATTTGAGCTTATGAGAGTTTATAAGTAAAAAAAAACATATGATTAAAACTAAATTGATGATTTCATTAACTTTCAAAACAGATTACAAAGCTTGAATAAAAGAAATTACAATTACTTTTAAAAGGAAAATTACATTTAACAAAAACTAAGCTCAATTCTACAACTACTCTAAAACGGGAAAAAGAAGATGATCATGTGTGTGTGAGTGAGGGCCTTTTATAGCCTCTCAATGAACCTTCTAGGCCTTGCCTTGCTGCCCAAGCTCCTTTTAATCATGGACGTACAATCTCACAATGATTGGAGAGTATATGATGGCCGTTGGATTAAATGATAACTCACACGGATTACCAAGTGTGGGCAACGTGTGGATACTTGATTGTGCATCTTTTGAGAGTTTAACTCAGTGTAATTTCATCAATCCTTGTGCTTTCCTTTCTTCCATGTGGCATTTCCTAGCTTGATTTGACTAACTTAACCTTACCATCTTGTTGGAAATCCCTTGAATTGTCTAAATCACCCTTCAATTAAGAAAAGCCCCTTGTTTGACTGCGTGGTAAAGTTGGGGAAGAAAGTGAATAGTAACCATGTTCTTGGCGCCATTTTTTTCTTTTTATAACTGAAAGGGGTAATTTTTTTCTTTTAACTGAAAAACGAGTGTATGAGTTTGAGACTATGGCAAGAATGGTTCCTGTGGTTATTGAAATATAAACCAAATGAAATCCAAGTGTAATTCATCTTTCTCTTTTAACACTTTTATTGGGCTTATGAACCGGGTAGGGTTTTTGGTAAGTTTAGGGCCCATTAAGCCTTAGGGACCATTTGTGTAACTTTTGGAACTTGGGGGACTTAAATGGAAACATTAGGATTTTTGTCTTCTAGTGGTTGACTTCTGTTGACCAAGGTTTGACTTTCTTTGACTGAAGCTTGACCATAGTTGACTTTTCTTGGCTTCGGCTTTGAATCCTTGGCTTCTTTTGTGCTCTTCTGATTCCCGTGTCCGTGTTTGCCCATTTTTGACGGTTTTCTTATGATTTTTGTCTTATCCGTACTTGCACACACAAAACACAAAAACAAGTATATCTTTGCTATTTTAAGTGTGTTTTTGGTCATTTAGGGTCATTTTTGGTATTAACGGATATGTGTATTTTACACTTATCACTTATCGATACCACAATCCCAAACCGCCCTTTTTATTTCATCTTTTGACACATCACACTCCAGGTCGATAATTTGATCAGGCTGTAACGTATTTTGAAAGTTTAGATCAAGTTGGAGACGAGAATATTATGGGTGATCAAAACGATTTTTAAAGTGAGACAAAAATTCCCGTTTAACGAGGTGAGGGGAGTCAATCCAGTTACCATCGACCAAAATGCCACGAATGGCTAGCTGACTTCTTTTTTTATTGAGAATTCCGTGGTAGTACTTAGAATTCTCATCGCCCTCGATTGCCCATTTAATCTTTGATTTTTGGGCAGCTTCCAATGATTGAAGATTCTCTAATTCTTGAAGGGATCTGACAACATTAGCTCTTTTGTTTACGATCTCTACATCACCACAACCTTTGTCTATTATCAAGTCCAAATCAGCAAGATCAAATTTAAGAGTTCTCTTCCTGTTAATTGATGACATCGTATTTCCTTTGTTCCATAAGCAAATCTTTTCTTTCAAGTGTTTTAGTTTCTTCATCAGTTTAGTCATAGCATTTGGCTCCACCA
Source organism: Tanacetum coccineum (assembly GCA_026074375.1). NCBI lineage: Eukaryota > Viridiplantae > Streptophyta > Magnoliopsida > Asterales > Asteraceae > Tanacetum > Tanacetum coccineum. Next base: position 12,445 of record BQNB010076235.1, on the reverse strand, counting down.
CAACAGCTTCATTCCAAGAATCTTCATCAAATTTATCAAAACCTTTAATTTTGAACCAATAATGAAAGAACCTAAATGGAACAGGTCCGTAATCGTAATGAGATTCACGCATTAAGATTGGATGATGATCAGATAAGAAGCGTTCCAATGTGATAGCAGAAATATTTGGACATGAATTCATAAGACTTTCGGAGATAAGAAAACGGTCAAGTTTGCTCATCTTGGAAGCAGATTTATGACACCAGGTATAAGAACATCCTCCTAAAGGCACTTCTTCTAAGCCCGCATTAGAAATGAACAAGTTAAACGCATTAGCTCCATGCACATTAAAAACCGAACCAAATCTTTCATCTTTTTTTCGGACTTCATTAAAATTCCCAATAACAACAACCTCACCTGCCCACTGAGCTATCACATGAGACAAGTAATCCCACAACATCTTCTTTTCACTAAGATCTTGAGGGGCATATATCGAAATGATGAGAAGTTTAGTACCGTTACGTATATTGAGACATGTCTTGTCTCACATCGTTCATTAATAGAAGAGATGTTGGGTATTTAAGGTATTAGAACTAATTTTTGAATTGGTCGACAAAATTTTATATAAAGAACAAAACCATGAGGCAGATGTGTTAAAGCGGGTAGTATCTACTATTCATGGGCCGGTTTGTAGCAATCCTTTAACGAATCTTAAGAAATTCCTAGAGATGCTTAACAACCCTTTAACGAGACTTAAGTGACTCATCTTAAGTGATTCCAAGAGATGCTTGACAACCTTTTAACCAGACTTAAGTGACTCCTAGAGGTACATAACAATTGGTATCAGATAGACCTATAATCGATCATGTAGGAGACAACTAGTTAGACCATTCTTCGAGGACAAAAATTCTCTTCCAGGGGATGTATTGATACATGTCTTGTCCCATATCGTTCATGAATAGAGGAGATGTTGAGTATTTAAGGTACAAGAACTAGTCTTTGAATTGGTGAACGTGTTTTAGTATAATGTATGTGCATTATATGAAGAACAAAAGCGTGAGGCAGAGGTGTTAAAGCGGACAATATATTCGTACCAAATTTGTGGCAATCCTTTGGCAATTCTTTAACGAATCTTAAATGATTTTTGACAATCCTTTAACGAGACATAAGTGACTCATAGAGGTACATAACATATATAAACTTTATATTTCCATTTATTTTCATCATTATCTATATAGAAAAAACATATAACGAGCCCATGCTTTTGTTTATTTGGTATGTTTTCTTCTCTCTTTTTGTTATATGATTTGATAGGACATTAATGTACATCACCATATGTGACATTTCGTTTTTAATGAAAGCTACCAAACTACCCTCTCACAATAACATCAAACTTCATTAGTCTACGGAACTACCAATGTCCTCGTGTCTTATTTGTAGCTATGTTTTTCATTGGATAGTAGTTACGAGTAATTTATTTCTTTTCAAATAAAGAAAGGAGTTAATTACATAAATCCTGTATGTGGTTTGTTAGGTTTAACGAAATTAATATTTCGAAAAAAAATCTAATGGATCTTTTCCCTGTGGTTCTGACTTGTATTGGGTTTGGTCCCTTGACCGATTTTTCTGTTAGTTTGACTGTTTGAAAGACTGAAATGACCAAAATACCCTCATACGTGTTTCCTAAATGGTCTCTATGGTTTGTTAGATATTACGGATTTAGTCAATGTGTTGTCATTATTAATTTTTCATTTTTTTTATTTATGTTTTTTCTACATTTTTTATACGTTTATTAAACGTTTTATTTTTACTTGAACCGATTTTATTTCTACGAATTTTGTACGTATGTTTTCTTATACGTTTTTTTTAATGTTTTATTTATACATGAACCGTTTTTTTAACGTTTTATTCATACTTGAACCGATTTTATTTTTATGTTTTTCTTAACTTTTTATTTACACTTGAATCAATTTTATTTATAGGTTTTTTTAACGTTCTTTGTACGTACGTTTATGTATGTTTTTAACTTTTTTTTTATATTTGAACCTATTTTATTTATACGTTTTTAATGCTTTTTCTATGTACATTTTTTAACTTTTTTACGTTTTATTTATACTTAAACCGATTTTATTTATACATTTTTAACGCTTTTTCTATGTATGTTTTTATACGTTTTTAACGTTTTATTTATACTTGAACCGATTTTCTTTATACGTTTTTTGTACGTTCGTTTTATACGCTTTTTTTTTAACTTTTTTTATGTTTTATTTATACCTGAACTAATTTTATTTATACGCTTTAAAGCTTTTTGCATGTACTTTTTTTATACATTTTTTAACGTTTTTTTTTTGCGTTTTATTTATACTTGAATATACATTTTTTTAATGTTTTATTTATACTGATTTTATTTATACGTTTTTAGTGTTTTTCTACGTATGCAAACTTATACAAAACGGATGAAAACGAACAAAACGTACATAAACTTTTTGGAAAAACGTAAAAAAAACATACGAAAAATGTATAAAAATGTTCAAAAACCGACAAATCGGATGAAAACGAAGGTCATAAAAATCAGAAAAGCGTGAAAATGTACGAAAAACGTATAAAACGAATAAAAACTGACAAAAACGGATGAAAATGTACGAAAACGTTTAAAAGCGTACCAAACGTACAAAAACGTAAAAAAGTAAGGGTTAAGTCCATGAATAGGTAACCAACATACAAAAAGTTTCAATGTTAGGTAACGGACTTTGAAAAATACCATTATTAGCCATGAAACTTGTTACGACTTGCTAAAATAGGCAATACTACCGGTTTGAGTGCCACATGCCCACTCTTTGTTAGTTAATATATAAAAAATTTACTTAGGGTTAGATCGTCTTATTTTAGCCATCTTCTTCATCATCCCCAAAACACATCGCATTCTTCAATTTATCAATTGATGCATCTAATAAGGAAGAGCCACAGTGCAAGGTTAATCCATTCTTCATTTTCAAGGTTAATCCATTCTTCATCCCGATCATCAAACTGTATATGATAACACATCATACAACAACCCATAAAATCACGCCGCCACCACCGGCGCTCAACCTTAAACCATTACCTCCGTCACAAAATCCGGTCACCACATCCCCCAGATCCGCCGCCACACCACCCATATCCAGCTTCGGTTCCATAATTATTCAGACTCATTGAAAAGATAGTGGTCTGGTTGTGGATATTGGATAGTGTTCAATTTGGTGGTGATGATTTTGCTTCTATTGTTGATATTTTTGTTAGTTGAAAAATGGATTGTTGATTTTGCTTCCGTCCTTGTGTTTTACAATGTGGATTGTTTTTTTTATGAAGAAATTAGGTGGGTAAGGTTATAAATAGCTGACGTGGAAGGTTACCCGATATCAGCCAATAACCCTTCCAAATTTAGGACGTTATTGCCTATATGTAACTTAATTTGAAAGTTTCATGGCTAATAATGGCATTTTTCAAAGTCCGTTACCTAACATTAGAATTTTTTGTAAGTTGGTTACCTATTCATGGACTTAACCAAAAAAGTAAATAAACCTAAAAGAAACGTATAAAAAATTAAGAAGAAATAAAATAATAACTAAAAATTAAAAAAAACAAAAAATTAAAAATTAAACAAAAATTAATGCAACAAACCACGTGGATCATTTATGAAACATTTATGAGGGTATATATGTTATTTCCACCATCTAATCTAGTGATTAACGGTCAACGTAACGAGTTAGTGGTTAAGGGACCAAACCCGATACAAGTCAGAACCACAAGGATCCGTTAAATTATCTTTCGAAGGACCAATTTCGTTAACCGACAAACTACAGGGACGCAATTAACTCCTAAAGAAAGATATGAAATTAGGATAAACAGTCTTTGTATTTTTGGAAACAAAATAAAAAAAAGTATAAACATAGATAACTAACAATCAACCCAATTTAATCATATCTGTAGACAAGTAGAACAATATTTAATGGTTGTGAAAGTGTGAAACATGCCCAAAGTGTTTGTTTGGAAAGAGATTTTTTGAAGTTTTTTAAAGTTGTAACTTTTTCTTTTTTGAAAAACAATCGCTTCTAAATGATGATAAGAAAATTAATTAGCCCAATAATCAGTTAATCAAAGTTTGTCGATCTAGTTGGTGTTATAACTTTAAGTTAAGTAAACATCTTGTTGAATCTTTCACATTGGTTTATCACAATATGAGTTGGCATTTGGCAATTTCATAACTTCATGCCCATCATTGTTACCAAGGTTATAAATAGCGTGAAGCGTGGCGTAGCGGCATAGCCAAGCCTCAAGCTTTAGCGTGAGACGTTGCGTCATAGCTTTTTTAAGGCGTGACTCAAGGCTATTTATAGAGTGGTCAATATTAGTTAGCTACTAGGCTTAAAATTGAGTAACGGAGTTACTAAGCCCGAATCCCATACAACCCAAAGCATAAATACTTGTAAATAAGCTCAAATCCATGAAATTTTTTAAAGCTTCAAAAAAAATCACGCTATAGCCCGCTTTATGACGCCTTATTGCACGTCACGCCTCAAGATGATGCCTTGGCCTGTTTCGTAACGTGGAGGCCACGCCTCGCGCTATAGCGCCACTATAGCGCGCTATTTAGAACCCTGATTGTTACGTCTTGAATATCCATTTATTGCCCATCATTCTAATTGAATAACAGGACCACCACCTAAGAGCACTCCATCGTACGCAACGTTATATGGCATGTTATTGCCTAATAACGCAACCCTATAACACTGAAAGACAACCAACCTCGCGTCATTGGGCTTCGCACTGAACTCATCAGTCGAAGTTATCTGACATTTCTTTTTATTTTTTATTTTTGTTTTATTGAGTTAAGTTTGTTGTCTTATAACGTAAGTGATCAAAGAAGATTCTTTTGGGTTAAGTTATAAGCTTTGAATTATAAGAGAAAAATGATGATGTAACTTCATGCCCATGATATTCCATCTTACGTCTTAAATATCCATTTATTGCCTCTCATTGTAATTGAATAGGACCACCTAAGCACAAAACTAATAATGTCCTTGATTTTTATACGAAAAATCTTACCCAATTAAATTGTATGTGATAAATAATATCAATCGAGTTTTGATTTGTTCTTAACAAGTCTGTTTGACAAGTCAGTTGTGTATCTTCAGTTTGTTCGACTGTGTATGTATTAGTTTTGATTTTAGAGGCTATTTCATTTATCCTCTCCTAAAACTTGAAAAGTTCAAATTTACTTAAATATATAGCTTCAAAAAGATTGTACATAAGACCACCAATAATGGATAGGCGTCACCTTTGGTCAACCCACAAAAAGAACGCATCCTTCCCATTCCAGATTTACAGCCCTCCCCACCCGACGCCGCCAATAAGACCGAGTCGTGTGAAGTGTTGTGTGTGTGTGTGTTTTTATTAAATGATATTTGTCGGGTATATTTTGTGTGTGTGTGAGTCGGAGTGTTTAAGTGAGGTATGTTTTTCATGATAACCACGGTCTCTTTATTACATTAAGTTGGTCATGAAGAAGATTGCAAAGATATAAAACTAAGTTATCGCTGATACGACAGTGATGAACGCGGTCATGTGCGGCCATCATTACACTTAGTCTAATACATTCAGTAGTTGTGCTTTAAGTATATATAAATTTAATCATGAAAATAGAAGAAAATATGAAATTCATCATCGATTAATATTTACGCCCTTAAACATGTTAATTTTAAAATCCGTTAAATTAATGTATTTCCCAATGTTTTAAAAACCGGTTTTTTAATTGACTCAATCAGGCAACCGGGTCACAGTTCAACCAGTTTAACCGACGGTTTTATCAGGTTTTCCGGTCAAAACCGATTTCCAATCACCCGATCGGTTTACGATTCAACCTGCCGGTCAACCCGGGTTGGGTTTAAAACATTGTTCCTATTAAAAGTTGATTGAAAAAAAACACACTTGAGACATACTATGATCCAAAAAAGACACCAATCAATTCAACTCCTACCAAAAAACACATTATTAATGACCTCCTTTTTCTCTCTTACATTTTTCACCATTCATATCAAAACACACACTAAAAACACCTCAACTGTGTGTAAAAATCTCATCACATAACACAAAAAACACACACTAAGAAAACACCTCAACTGTGTTGTGTCCATGACAAAATGCTTCAGTTTGACAGCTTCAAGAAACTGGTGCCTCAAGACATCTTTCTCAAACTCTGGTCTGAAATCCACCATGACTGACCTTGGTGATGGCACCACTATCCACTGCTGGATACCCAAAACCAAAAAACTCACCCGACCCGACTTGCTCCTCCTCCACGGCTTTGGAGCCAATGCCATGTGGCAATGGGGCCCACATGTCATCCCTAAACTCATACACCACTTCAATGTGTACGTACCAGACTTGGTTTTCTTTGGTGACTCAGTTACAACTCGGTCAGAACGGACTGACTCGTTCCAAGTTGAGTGTGTGTACAGAGTCATGGTGGTGAATGATGTAAAGAAATTGAGAGTGGTTGGGTTGAGCTACGGTGGGTTTGTGGCGTATAGTATGGCTGTCCAGTTTAAGGAGATGGTGGAACGAGTGGTGATATGTTGTGCAGGTGTGTGTTTGGAAATGAAGGATTTGGATGATGGGTTGTTTCCGGTTAAGACGTTGGAAGAAGCTGCTGAGATATTGTTGCCTCAAACGCCCGAGAAGATGAAGGAGTTGATGAAGTTTACGTTCGTTAAGCCCCCGGTTAAGCTTACTCCTAACTGTATACTTGTCGATTTTATTGACGTAAGTTTTTATGAGTTTTTCTAACATGTGCACTAGAAATGTCTAGGAAACCCTTACTGAATTCTGATAGATTTGCTACTATTCGTTAAAAAGTATCAGCAGAAAAAAATCATAAGAAAAATCGTTACTTATAACTGTACTCATAATCCATTGGAAAATTGCTGGAGTTTCGTCAATCATTACCTATGAATAACTCTCTTAGGAAAGTCGTAAATGTTGGTCTGTTGGAAATAGTCGGAGTTTCATCAATCATTTCCTATGAAAAATTCGTAAATGTTGGTAAAAATTCTTGTAGTGTTATGGTTGATTGATTTTTCTAACATGTACAAAATTGTAAAATTTAGTTTTAAACCAGTAAAAGCTATGATAGTATGAATGACAATCTACTATTTTTCATCTAATTTAGCAAAAAATTATTAGGTGACCTAATGATAAACTTTGAATTATTTTGTTATAATGTGTTATAATATGAATAAAGAACCTAGCAAAAGAATGTTCTGGTCATTTAACTAATTACATAGTTAACCTTTAAACTTGGAAAGGGGTCGTGGAAACGTGTGGACCAGTTTCTGGATGCTTATATTTATAACGTATTATAACATGATATAGAGTATGGCACATCATACCTTTTTCGCAACATACAACAATAACTTGCTTTTAGTAACAAGAAAAAGTTCTGTTAGAAAATGTCTTTTACCATTTTACGCATGATAATAGCATACGTATGACACAACGCATCATAGTTTATTTTTTAATAATGAATTTTCGTAACTTTGCGAAGACAACTATAGCGATATACACAAAAAGTTCATCACATAAAATGCATGCTATATAATGGTATTGACATAAGCTACCACAAATAAGACGGACATAACATGATGTATTGGGTGCAGGAGATGAACAAAGAACACGTAGAGGAGAAAAGGGAGCTGATTATTGCACTAGCCAAAGACCGTAAACTTTCCGAAATTCCTAAAATATCCCAGGTCAACTCCTTACTATCAATTGTGACTCATTTACACTTGTGTTGTTATACATTTATTATTTTTTAACACATACTAAAAAGGTTTGACTTTCTTCGGTAGTACATGTTTTGACTTTTAAAGTCAAAAAGGGTAAAAACGACTAATGGTTTTATATTTGATAAAAATGCAGGCATTTGGGTGATAATGCAGATATAGTGGTTATAAAAGGTACAGGACATGCTTATCTTGTAGAAAAACCAAAGGAAACTATGAAGCAACCTAAAGTCCCTTCTTATTCCCGCCCTTCAAGTTCTATCCTATACCTACGGCTAACCCACCCCAACCCACTTGCCAGTCCACCCCACTATCACAAATGCCCCAACCAACAACCACGACCTTCAATCCCACAATAATGGCTCGGTCACTGTTGCTACCTGATTCTTGATGGTCTTAAAGTTTTGACCAGTGACTCTTAATGACTAGATATAAGTCTTGTAATCCAACAATCAAAGTATTTATTGTACTAATGCTGTATTATGTAGCGACCCATTTACATGAAAATGGGTCAATCTAGAATATATTTTAGTTCCAACCGGTAAAGTATGTTAAAAGTTAATCTAAATGTATTCAAATGCTTACAAGCTACAACCTCTTAAATCGACTCAACCAGACGTATTTTGACCCATTTATCTAATGTCCCAAAGTATTTGTAATCCAGCAATTTATTGTACTAATGCTGTATTATGTAGCGATTCATTTACCTGAAAATTGGTCAATCTAGATTATATTTTATTTCCATGTGGTAAAGTATGTTGAAAGTCAATATGAGTGTATTCAAATGCTTACAACTTACAAGTTACAACCTCTTTGACTTATTCATGTCATTACTTTATGGTATATTAGGCAGTCGATAGGTCAACCCATACAGACGTGTTTTGACCCGTTTATCTAATGTCCTAAAGTATTTATAATTCAGCAATCAAAGTTTTATTGTACTAATGCTGTATTATGTAGCGACTCATTTACCTGAAAATTGGTCAATCTAGATTATATTTTATTTCCATGTGGTAAAGTATGTTGAAAGTCAATCTGAGTGTATTCAAATGCTTACAACTTACAAGTTACAACCTCTTAGATTGACTTATTCATGTCATTACTCTATGGTATATTAGAGAGTCGATAGGTCAACCCATCCAGACGTGTTTTGACCCGTTTATCTAATGTCCCAAAGTATTTGTAATTCAGCAATCAAAGTTTTATTGTACTAATGTTGTATTATGTATACTCCTTTTACACTGAAAATTGGTCAATCGAGATGTTTTTTATTTCCAACTGGTAAAGTATGGATGAAAGTCCAATATACAACATGATCATGAACAGTCATCTGATGTATTCAAATGCTACAAGTTTACAACCACTTAAAAAAATTGACATTTCATGTCATTTACTCTTGTAGCATATCAGCATACCCAATTCAGATTGTAATTTTGTCCCCTTACAACCTCTTGAAATTGACATTACAATTTACAACCTCTTAAGTTCGAATAGTACAACCCATCAGCGTAAATTTAATTACCCGTTTAACTACTGTCTACTAGAAGTACCAACCATATCCAATGTGGGTTTTAAGTTCATACGAAACACACTATTGAGAATATCAGCTAATGAAAAGATTACTGTTTTGACCCGTTTATCTAATGTCCCAAAGTATTTGTAAGCCAGCAATCAAAGTTTTATCTAATGTCCCAAAGTTTTATATACCAACGTTTCAAGAAAATTCATGACAGAACGAAGTAGCAAAACATAGATGTATCGATGAATGAAACAAGTAAAGACGAACTATGCAACAAGTTTTTAGATTCTTGACATCTGTAAAACCGACTATAGTTTCTTTATCTACTGAGTTTGAAACAGACCTTACCGTCCTTGACGTTCTTCACTACTCTTCATCACCAGCCTTAATCTCCACGTCCTTGAGGTTCTCTCCACTAACTCCATCAACAGTCTTATTCTGTTCACCTGCTGTGTGATAAATACATTTGAACAAAAATAATATTAGTTCACTGTAACATGTGTTGTCTTTGAATCAAAACAAGCAGTGGAGTACTGGAATACCCTTCAGGTTCAACTAAAAACAACTGTGGAGGAAGGGTATTAGTAGCCCATCACTTAAGGGGCTCAGACATATCATAATCTATCCCGGAACGGGTTGTTACTACTTTGATCTTTAATTTAACATCAAAAGTACTAATTCAACCTCAAATCTCTAATTAATAAACTTAGACGGTAGACCTACCAACAGGTTAAGCCAATAAGGCTATCTATTAGCCCGGCACAGTCTGGTTGATCTCAAGAGTTTTGGGTCAATTATTCCAACCAGTTTTGAGTGTTTAGATGAAAATGCTTATCTGATTATTTTAAAATATTGCTAGACTTGTAAACTATTTAGAATCCTTATTCAGGTGCTTATCTACTTACTTAAGAAAAGATGAACAGTTTTGAGTGTTTAGATGAAAATGCTTATCTGCTTATTTTAGCTTTGATCAGACCCAGTTTTAATACCTGCTTCTTTTAAAGCAGATAAGCAGTTAATTTAAGCAATCCCAAACACAACTTAGGGGTTATTTGGGTAAAGCTTTACAGCTAATCCATTTTGACAACTTACACATTTTGAAAACACACTTTTGACCTCGTAAAACCCCTTAAATATGCTTATAACTAGCTATCTCAAAACAAACACTCGCAGCATCTTACTACATTTTGATAACACCAATAAGTAAATAAGTGCCTGATATAATATTAGCCGAACACCCTTGAATACCTGAACCAACAATTTGAACCCAATGTTACAAAAAAATCACATTGTATATCTCATTTCCCCCATGAAACATCATAGCTTTAGTTTATTTTTCTACAAAACCACTTATCAAGCATTAGTCCTTCCATATTAAGACACCTAACACCAATTAATATCAAAGCTCACAGAATCCTACATCTTTCAACCGAATTCACTCCTATATATAAAAGGCTTTATCAGATACATTAGATTAAGCCCAGTGATGTATATGCTTGCTTTAGCAGATAAGCTGTTTGAATATGCAATCCCAAACACCAACTTGAGGAGAGTTTATGTAAGCTCAACAGCTTATCAATTTTGAAAGCACACCTTCTGAGGTGTATTTAAAAAACAAATCTTTGACCTCCTAAAACCCCATAAATAAACTAGTAAGTAATTTCAAACACTCAGAATCTTGTATTGCATTTTGACAACACCAACAAGCTAATAAGCTCCTGAAACAAGCTTTAACGAAACACCCTGAATACCAAAACGGACACTAAGAACCAGATGCTACCAAAACCCACATTGTTTTTAGTAGAGAAAAATCCGTGTATAACAATGGTACGCAGATTAAGCATATTGCTCTAAAAGCACTTATCTAATAGTTGTAAGCTAACAGTTCTAATTTCGCCAATGCAACACAATTCTGCTAGTTATATCATTTTTATCATTTCTAGTACCCGCTGATTATAGACTGAAACTGAAAATTATTCAACATTGCTCACAGTTTACGTTTCTCCTAACTCACAAAAATTTGTCGACTTTTTATCTAGGCTATCAAGTTCAGCAGCAGCGTCTTCAAATGCCTGTTTAGCCATATTGCAAGCCCTACAAAATTTCAAAATAATTTGAAAATTTAAATGAAACTTCGGCTGTGATTCAGGTTAGCATAACAAGAGGAAACTATATCGGCCCTTTGACTTTGACTGCAAATTTACATCAGAACTTAAATATTAACAGTAGGAATGACACATTGACATACCTTTCAGTATTGGCGATTATCTCATAGTAAAAGACCGAGAAGTTCAAAGCCAAGCCAAGTCTGATTGGATTAGTAGGTGGAAGATCTGTTTCAGCAATAGCAGTTGCAGCCTGAAATGTGATAAATAAGCGAAATAATTAACATGATTGAAAATCACAAAATATCTAAAAAACTCTAAAATTAAAATAACCTCATAAGCTTTTAGTGACTGAGATGTAGCCTCTTCCCTTTCTGCATCTGATTTGAATTCAGCCAAGTAGCGATAGTAATCACCCTTCCTGTCAAACATATGTACAAAAAGGGTGTTATCACAGATGTTATGGTAATCAAAATGTCTTAATCGACACTCACATCTTATGATAAAAGACAGCAGCTTCTCCAGTTTTCGATGATGGGAGCAAGTAGTCATCAATTGTTAAGAGTATCTCATTGCATTTCGAAGTAAGTTCATCTTCCACCCTTTTCAGAGATTCTTTTGCTAAAGCAACATGTTGCATTTCACCATTGGCCTCTTCTTTAGACTTGATAACTGACAGTATCCTCCATGATGCTCTTTTTGCACCAAGCACATTCTTATATCCAACAGACAACAAGTTTCTCTCCTCTGCAGTCAGTTCCACACCCAATTTCGCAACAGAATTCATTGCTTCCACCATATCTGAGCCATACATAGAGAGATTATAGTAAAAATAATCAGATATTAGCAGAGGCATAACTATTTACAACTTCCAGTGCAAAAAACCTAAGTAGAAGTATATAAGAATACTGAAACCAAAACGCAAGTAGAAGTGTAAAACCACAGTTAGGCATTTAATTCTCTATTGGCGTTATCAACAATTTCAATCTGTATGAAGCCCAAGCAACCCTTACACATACACA
>BQNB010076234.1:0-26548 GCA_026074375.1 Tanacetum coccineum | reverse complement strand
ATCCCTTGCAATTGATGCAATTGGTTGGGATGTGAGAATGGAAGACACATTTCCCATGGCATGTAACTTTGTCATGGAAAGTTGTTCCTAGTTACAGGAGAGCCATGAGGTTGGTTTTGTTGACCAAGATGTCTTCTTGGTTGCGGTGTTTTAGGACGAGAATAATTATTATTGACTCTTCTAGGAGGTGGAGTTTTTGATCTAAAATTTTGTTTTGAAAATCCAACTCTCGGTTTTGACAATGGTTTATAAAATTGTTTGACTTCATAGTCACTAGCTACAGGAACTTGGTCTAGGACCCAAAATGGATTTTTGAAAAGAAACACTCTTCTCAGATATTGGCGTTTATGGTGGCGGTCTCTTATTTATTTTGGGGGCCGCCTGAACATTAGGGGGTCGCCCATGTTTATGGGGCCGTCCCTATTTATGGGACCTCCATCAGAGGACGCCTTTTTCTGAGCTTTTACAAATTTTATTTCCTTTGTTCCACTAGATGATGCTTCAAATGAATTAAACCCTAAACCTAATTTATCACCGGAGGGTTTTTGATTACTTAGCATTTCATTCAAGCAATGTGTACTCTTTTCAAATTTATTCAATCTAGTGGATTCATCTTTGAGTTTTTCATTCTCAATTTTAAGTACATGACACATTGCACATTCGAGATCAACTCCCTTGTTTTTCTCGAATATGGATAATTTATCTTTTAGTTCTCTAAGCTCATTTTCTAAGCTATTTCTAGTGGCTTTTAGCCTTTTGTTTTTAGTGATTATCTTTAGACTCATTTTGCATAATTTATCATATTCATTGTCTAAATCTATATCATCAATTGATGAGTTTTCATCACTAAAGTAAGAGGATTCGGAACATACCTCACTTGATGCATGAGCTACAAGACATGTTTCGTCTTTGACCTTCTCATCATCTTCATCACCGCTATCGCTCCAAGAACCTCCGACAAAGGCTCTTTGGTTCTTGTCTTTCGGTGGTTTTGGACATTCTCCAATAAGATGATTCGGGTCGCCGCATCTAAAGCATTTTCTATCATTTTTACCGGTCTTGTCATCACGGCTTCTTTGGAACGTCTTTTTGTCGTTCCGAGGTTGTCTCACGAATCTACCTCTTCTCTTAAAGAATTTCTTGAAGTCTCTTACCGCCATGGCATACTCTTCGTCTTCACTACCGGAAGTCGAACACTCTTCATCACTAGATTCTTTCTTAGCCTTTAATGCAAGAGATTTCCTTTCAACTTTTGCTTTGACTATTTCGGAATCTTTCTTGATGATCATCTCATGTACTTTGAGGTTTCCAATGAGCTCATCAAGAGATAGTGATGTCAAGTCTTTTGATTCTTCAATTGCCGTGACCTTTGCTCTCCATTTAGGATGTAGAGCCCTAAGAAACTTCCTTACGTAGTTCTTACTAGAATAACCTTCATCAAGAGCTTTAAGACTAGTAATAATAGTATTAAATCTAGCGAAAGCATTATCTATAGATTCATCTTCGGAAATAACGAATTGTTCATATTGTTGGACTAAAAGGTCGATCTTATTATTTTTGACTTAACTATTACCTTGATGGGTGATTAATAAGGTTTTCCAAATTTCTTTTGCCGTATTACACATGAAAATTCGTTCATATTCTTTTCTAGGCAAAGCATTGTAAATAACCATTTTGGCTTCATTATTTTTTGCAAGCCTTCTTTTAAGATCATCCGTTTGTTTTTCAAAAGGGACAACCTCATCAAGTTTGGTTTCCGGATTTTGAATAATAGGTTGAAAATCACCATTGGTAATAACATGCCAAAGATCTAGATCTTTTGATTTAACATATGTCTCGAATCTATTTTTCCAATAAATAAAACTATCGCTTTCAAAGAGTGATGGTCTTTGCATAGATTGCCCTTCTAGATATTTGTCGAAATCCATAGATCGATCCAAGCTTTAAAATACAATATATTTTAAAAATCTTGAGTGACCTTGCTCTATTACCAATTGTAGAAACTAGAAAGGGGGGGGGGAATAGTTTTACCGATTAATTTGCGTTTTAAAAGTTTGCTTATAAAATAGTTTGATTCGAGTTGTATGTCAATCAACCAACAATAAGAATCACAACAAAACTATCTAACAATGCAAGTAATAAGTAAAGAGGTACGAAAAAAAAGATCAAACCAAGACACCAAGATTTATAGTGGTTCGGCAACGAAGCACCTCTTCGTTCCTACTCCACTCCTCGAGTACTCCACTCGAGATTTCAATATGTCAACAAGCTCCCTTTAGGTGGAGAAAACTGTTTACACGTCGCTTACTTACTTTTCCAACACTAAGCTAGATGTCGAGTCCTAATCTTAGCTAGAACCAATCTAAGACTTCACTAAGTCTTCACACACTCACAAGATATACACTCTTGGATTGACACACAATCCAAATCACACCAATATACAATATACACACTTGGATCTACACGTGATCCAATTTATACAAAGACACAAAACAAATGTAATGAATGTTTGTGATCTTGAAGAAGAAAAGAAAGAGAGAGATCACTTGATAACAATTCGTATGTAGAAGAATACGATTGTTCTTCTCTTGCACTTGATTAGAAGGTGAAGAAGGAGGAAGAAAGAATTAATCACTTGAAACAAAATCAAGGAATGTTAGTGATCAAGATATTTGTTTTAGAAAGAAAGGAAGAAGAGAGAAAAATAGATCTGATAGAAATTTTGGCAAGAGGAAGTTTGTTTTTGAAATGGGGTGGCCAAGTATTTATAGGGGACAAAAAAATAACCGTTGCTGGCGGCAGTCCCGGTGGTCCCTTATATATAAGTAGGCTGCCGACCCTATAAGGGGGCCGCCGTTAGACTCCGCTCCATTTTTTGTCCTTTTGTGGTGAAGGTTATATCTGTTATGGAACCTTCCATTTTGGGGGGAAAATTTGAAATTCAAATTTTATGTTTTTAATAAAACATTTCTTTTAATGAATAAATAATTTGTTTTTATATTTTTATAAAAACATTTTTGTAGAAGTATAATATTTAAGAAAAATTATTTTCTTGATCACTAATCATGTTTAATGGTTTGTTTATCCATACCTTAAGTGGTTAATCCTAGAAATAGAATTTTATGATTAGTTATTTATAAACGTTTAATTTTATCGTAAACATTTTCACATTTTGTTATTATCAAAACATTGAGAGGTCAAAAAATATAAATAACGTTTTTGGACATTATTTGTATTAACATCGCTCTTAGTGATCGGCACCCTACTTACCAACGAAGCTACATCTGATCGGGTACACTGCCCGTTAGTGTTGTTTTTAGGTTTAGTCGGCAAAATATAAATGTAAAACTTTATAAATAGTATACCTACACTCAACGACACATTACCCATCAACAAAGCAAACATGCCCTTATGATGTTGACTTGGCATTCTTTGGCATAGACGTGACAACCATGCGGTACCCTTTGATGATATGGAAACCAAATGAAATAATAAGCATGCTTTTTTTATTCGTCATTAGATTTCTTATGAAATAATAGCTTTTACTAAGGGCATGTTTGGTAAGCAGGTTTGATATGGGTTTTAGTTTGATGTGACACTAAAAACTTGTTTGGTTTGTGATTTGGCTACAAGAATGGGTACGGATCTATCAAAAGTGAATCCCACATAATAAGGTAGGTTTTGCTTTCTTGTAAAATGGGACTCACACCTTAATCTAGTATTATAAAATATTATTTTTTATAAATTTTTTTTAATATAAAACACTCTTTCAAATCCAAATCCTAAACCCACCACAAACTAAATCTAAATCCAAATCCAAAACCAAATTCAAATCCAAATCCTAAACCCACCACAAACTAAACGCACCCTAAATCTCAATTGATTAAAAATGATTGGAGACTTAGATTTTATGAGCATTAATGAGAAACTAATAAAATTTCTCCCGCAACACTTGATAGAAGGGCATTCACTATAGTAAGTATTTCTAAAGATTTATAATTTTGTAATTTATAAACCTTTTTATGTTATAAATCCATCCTCTCTATGTATAAATCTTTTTAAAGTTTTATAAACACCTCACATAATTCAAGTGCATTAAGTTATGAAAATGTTCACTATCCTAAATCTCTTCATGTCACACAAGTTTGAAATGGACGTTCATTATGGTATACAAGTTTTTAGACCTCTTCATTGATGCGGATATTGCAAAACCGAAAGAATTTTTATAATCCTCGTAGGCAGAGTACCTAATCCTTGCAGTATAGTATAGGCAAGATTCAGAGGATTGATCGTTCTCTAGGAGAATAGTAAGGTATGTTCGAATCGTATGCCGCTAAGATCTAAGGGTTTAGGGAAGATTATTTTTAGGTTTTTATGTTTTTTATAAATTTAGTAAATCTTGAGTTTTGAAGGAGGGGGTTTTAAACTAAACTACAACTAATCTAATCCTAATCTAATTATGCAAGAAAAGTAAAATTGGCAGGAACTCTAATAGGTAAACAAATATGCTCACTTAATCATACACTACTCCCTAGTTAATTCCTCTAATTCGTTGCCCATCACCCTCGTTAGTGTAATGTGTAAGTATTCCCTTTATCCTATTGCGAATTGGTTAGTTTCGCGCCTACGTGATCACCAAAGCAGGCAACTCCGTATGCGTTTTTCCTACCTAATAATTAAACCATGCGCAATAAATACTTAATTAGCTATCCCCCCCAAACGTAAGGGTTTCACTTAGTTCTAATCGCGTTTCACTAGACGTCTATGCTAGTGTAATATCTTATAGCTAGTTTTCTAATGCCTAACGCGCACACCACTAACAAGAAGCAACAAATTAGAGTTCACAAACTAAGTTTCATGCAATCATAAGCAAACACATATTAACTGGACTTTTATTAAAATAGTAGTTCGTCGTCGTAAAACCCGTAAATGTCGTATTTTATTCTTATAAAACTACCGTGTTTTAATGATTCTTTCGAGACAGGTTCTCGTATTTGAAATTTTCTATATTTTTTATGAGGTCATTACAAAAATATAACTTTCTGTCATGAATAGAACTTTTATAAAAATAGTTTTTATAAAATTAATAATTGTCGTAAAATTCGCGAAATTCATAACTCGTTCAGTTATTAATTGAAAAATTACGATCTGTATCATATTGGAAATCCTAAAAAATAATGTATTAATTTTGTTAAAAAATCAACCCTTGCTGTTTATACAGCAACCATTATAGTATAAAATGTTTTTTATAAAAAATTACTTACGACTTTCCGTTTTATTACGTAAATAACTTGTTTTTTAACGTAACATTTCGTTATATAATCCGTTTAAACAAGTTTCTTACTTTTTCGGGAATCGCGTGAAATGTTATCTTAATAAGAAATATAAAATGAGTATGTCAAAATCGACTTTTTGGACAGAATGTTTTGCTAACTTGTTGACTTCCATTTGTAACCATTTCTTATACTTATTACTTTTGTATTTTTTTTATCACAACCTAGACAAGTCTCATATATCATATATATTATAAATCATACATATATTAAGTGTCTATTGTCCATAGTAGTCCTCATGTGTCCAAGTTACTCATGTTAACAAATCCATTAATCTACTTTAAAACCATAACATTACTTAAGTAACCTTAATTTACTAGTTTTGTCAATAATCATTTTTATACATAACCAAGTGTGTACAAGTATATTTCTTTCCATATGACTTTATTTTAGTGTTCTATTAGTATGATTAAAAGTCCATAATCAATATTAACATGTCTTAGGTATTTCTTTAAGTTGAAACATATTATGAAACCATTAAAAACCCTAATTAATCCATGATCATGTTTACATTAAAACAACATGATACAACATTTTTTCATCCTTTTTAACATGATGTAAGTAATAACACTACATGTACATAAGTGTGTAAAATGATCATTTCAAGTATAAACTTCATTTTTATGTATAAAACCTAAATGGTGATTTAAGCTAAATACAATAATCATGTGCATAAAAATGATAATTATAAAAACATAAAGAGTTTAAATGGACCTTATGAGGTATGATGATGATGATGTACAAGTACTAAACCCTTGTTTAGCCACAAAAACCAAGCTTGCACTAATAAACCCTAGCTTTCCTTAATAGAAACCCTAACTTCCTTTTACTTGAGAAATACTTGGAAATGGTGATTCAATGCTTGCAAATGCCTTAGTATATCTTAGAATAGGTGTACATAGAAGTGTATGGATTGAATAAAATTTTGTATGGGTTTGGTTGGGTATATGGTTTGAGCCGTGAGCTCTATAGAAGGAAAAGAGAGTGTTTTTGTGAATTTTTCTCTAAGTATTATGCTTGTATGAGTTACTTGCTAGTCATGCATGTATATAAGATGTTAGGTTAGTCAAGGGGACATAAAAGAGTCTTAGGAATGGCCATGGTCCTAGTCTTGGTCAAGGTATGGTAGGAATGGTGCCATTTATGAAGTATGGTGCCTAATTTGACCAAGTTGCAAGTTAAATGTCATTATTCATGTATATATTTGTATATGATGCAAGAATTTCGGGAAAAGGAGGATATACATGATATATTTATGTAATTTTTGTATATTGGGTATAAAAGTGGGTATTTGTTGAAGCGTAGGAAAGTTTTTGTGGTTCCGGGAGTGCCTAAACGCAATTTATCGCGAAACGTATACACTTTACGTATCCGATAAAAATAAAATGAACAAAGTTAATAATTATCCTCAAAATAATTATATAACCCTTGCTTGATGTAAACATTTAATTGTTTGATGCCCGTTTACATTGAACGCTAATTTTTGGCGTACGCGATTTAACCTAACGTTTACAATTTTAAGCAAACACGTACAATTCAAAAAGGTACATTGTGAATTTATTGATGTCGTCAATGACTTGAAAACACAGGGTGTTATAGACTTCCCCCGTTAAACGAGCCTTGTCCTCAAGGCTCACAATGCAGCACTTGACGACGGTGTGGTCTTGGTCTAGCATCTAGTCGTTAGAAATTAAATCTCTTGCTTTGGGACTAGCGTGAGCTGTTTTCCAATTTGCCAGCATCACAAAATTGTTGATCAAAACTTAATCCATCGGTTTGTTTCTAAAAAATTAAAAACTAATTCCTTAGAAGCTAACGATTGAATGAGACGCATATTTGCATGGAAATAATCTTTCTATGCACAAAGTGGAATTTTAATCAAATCGTTGCTAGACAAATTTGATCCTTAGGCTTCCTTTCATATACTTCACTAGTTATAAGCCTTTCTTCTTAATACCTCTACCTATGGACTTTACCATTCCTAGTGATTTCACTATCATGTTCAAAGTAATTTACTTTACACTGTTTGTCACATATTTGTCCATATTCTAAGCAAGTTAAATCCTAAGTTATCAACATGTTCTACATTATCTATTTTGAGAGAGTCATTAGAAATCGTACCTTTGCCAATGATGTTACCGCGAAGATTACTACACAAAAATGAAAATTACCTCCATTGTTGCCTGTATGTGGAGAAGAGCTTTTGGTTACCCGTCATATGTTTAGAGCATCCGCTATCCTTGATCCATTCATTGGGTCAACGGACTCCAAGGCATATCTATTTGTAGAAGAAAATAACTCAAAAATTTGGGGCCACCAATATCTCATGGGTCCAAAGTTGTTAGTGCCAAACATCCCTTGCATTTGATGCAATTGGTTAGGATGTGAGAATGGAAGACACATTTCCCATGGCATGTAAATTTGTCGTGGAAAGTTGTTCCAAGTTACATGGAATAGCCATGGGTTGTTTTGATGACCAAAATGTCTTATTGTTGCGGTGTTTTAGGACGAATATTAATTATTTTTGTCTCGCTAGGAGGTGGGGTTTTTGATCTAAAGTTTGTTTTGAAAGGTCCTTACTTCGGGTTTGTTAATGGTTTATAAAACTGTTTGACTTCATTTGTAAATAGCTACCGGAACATTTAACTTTGTTTACCAATTATATGTTTTTGGTCTAGAGACCAAAAATGGATTTTTGAAAAGAAACACTTTTCTCAGATATTGGTGTCTCTGGTGGCGGTCCCTTATTTACTTTGGGGGCCGCCTGAACATTTAGGGGGTCGCCCATGTTTATGGGGTCGTCCCTATTTAAGGACGCCTTTTTGTGAGTTTTTACAAATTTTATTTCCTTTGTTCCACTAGATGATGCTTCAAATGAATTAAATCCTAAACCTAATTTATCACCGGAGGATTTTTGATTTTTTAGCATTTCATTCAAGCAGTGTGTACTCTTTCAAATTTATTTAATTATAGTGGATTATCTTTGTGTTTGTTTATTCTCCATGTTGAGTACATGATACATTGCACAGCGTGATCAACTCCCTTGTTTTTCTAGAATATAGATAATTTATCTTTTAGTTCTCTAAGCTCATATTCTATGTTATTTCTAGTGGCTTTTGTCTATCTGTTTTTAGTGATTATCTTTAGACTCATTTTACATAATTTATCATATTCATTGTCTAAAGCTATGTCATCAATTGATGAGTTTTCATCACTAAAGTAAGAGGATTCGGAACATACCTCACTTGATGCATGAGCTACAAGACATGTTTCGTCTTTGACCTTCTCATCATCTTCATCACCGCTATCGCTCCAAGAACCTCCGACAAAGGATCTTTGGTTCTTGTCTTTCGGTGGTTTTGGACATTCTCCAATAAGATGATTCGGGTCGCCGCATCTAAAACATTTTCTATCATTTTTACTGGTCTTGTCATCACGACTTCTTTGGAACGTCTTTTTGTCGTTCCGAGGTTGTCTCACGAATCTACCTCTTCTCTTAAAGAATTTCTTGAAGTCTTTTACCGCCATGGCATACTCTTCGTCTTCACTACCGGAAGTCGAACACTCTTCATCACTAGATTCTTTCTTAGCCTTTAATGCAAGAGATTTTCTTTCAACTTTTGCTTTGACTATTTCGGAATCTTTCTTGATGATCATCTCGTGGGACTTGGAGGGTTTCCAAATGAGCATAATCAAAAGATTAGTGATGTCAAGTCTCTTTGATTCTTTAATTGACGTGTAAATCTTGCTCTCACAGTTAGGGATGTAGAGCCCTAAGAAACTTCCTTACATAGTTCTTACTAGAATAACCTTCATCAAGAGCTTTAAGATTGTAATAATGTATTAAATATAAGCAAAAGCATTATCTTTAGATTGTCTTTGGAATATGACGAAATTGTTTTATATTGGTGGTCCAAAAAGGTCGATCTTATTATTTTGACTTGACTATTACCTTGATGGGTGATTACAAGTTTTTCCAAATTTCTTTTGCCGTATTACACATGAAATCTCGTTCCATATTCTTTTCTGGCATATGCATTGTAAAATAACCATTTTGGCTTCATTATTTTTTGCAAGCCTTTTCTTAAGATCATCTGTTTGTTTTTCAAAAGGGATAACCTCATCAAGTTTGGTTTCCGGATTTTGAATAATAGGTTGAAAATCACCATTGGTAATAACATGCCAAAGATCTAGATCTTTTGATTTAACATATGTCTCGAATATATTTTTCCAATAAATAAAACTATCGCTTTCAAAAAGTGGTGGTCTTTGCATAGATTGCCCTTTTAGATATTTGTCGGAATCCATAGATCGATCCAAGCTTTAAAATACAATATATTTTAAAAATCTTGAGTGACCTTGCTCCTGATACCAATTGTAGAAACTAGAAGGGGGGGGGGGGTTGAATAGTTTTACCGGTTAATTAGCGTTTTAAAAGTTTGCTTATGAAATAGTTTGATTCGAGATGTATGTCAATCAACCAACAATATGAATCACAACTAAACTATCTAATAATGCAAGTAATTAAGTAATAGAGATAAGAAAGAAACGAATCAAAACAATTACACCAGATTTATAGTGGTTCGGAAAAGAAGCACCTACTTCGTTCATACTCCACTCCCCGAGCATCTACTCGAGATTTCACTTGTCAACAAGCCTCTTTTGACAGAAAAAAACGTTTACACGTCGCTTACTTTCTTTTCCGACACTAAGCTAGATGTCGAGGTCTTAACTCTTAGCTAGAACCATCTAAGCTTCACTAAGTCTTCAAACACTCCTCACCATTAGATCTTACACTGCCTTGGGATACACCACAATCTTCATATATTTCACATCCAATATACAATCTACTACAATTGGATCTACAGACTTGATTCACAATTATTACAACAACAAAAAATAATCTACTGGATGTTTGTGATCTTGAAAAAGGAAGAAGAAAGATCACTTGATAACAATTGTATGTAGAGTGAATCACGAATGTCTTCTTGCACTTGATTAGAGGGTGAAGAAGGGAGGAGGAAGAACCAAGAATTTAATCACTTGAAAATAAAATCAAGTTTATGTTAGTGATCTAGATATTGTTGTTTTAGGAAGAAAGGAAGAGACCCCGACCGAAATACTAGATCTGATACGAATTTTTGGCAAGAGGAAGTCTAGAATTTTGAAAAGGGTGGCCTTGTATTTATAGGGGAAAAGAGTAGACGTTGCTAGGTGGCGGCCCCTTATATATAAGGTGGCCGCCCACTAGACTTCACTCCCTTTTTGTTCCTTTTGTGGGAATGTTGTATATGTTTTATGGAACCTTCAATTTTGGGGGGGAAAATTGAAATTCCAATTTTTATGTTTTTAATAAATCATTTATTTTAATTAATAAATAATTTGTTTTATATTTTTTTAAAACATTTTTGTGGAAGTATAAGATTAAGAAAAGGTTATTTCTGATCTTAATCATGTTTAATATTTGTTTATCCATTACCTTAAGTGATTAATCATGAAATAGGAAACTTTATGATTTTTAATTTATTAAACTGTGTTTATTTTACGTAAACGTTTTCACATTGTGTTCCATTTTATCAAAACATTGAGAGGTCAAAAAAATTTAACATAACATCTTTTAGACATTTTTGTATTACACATTGTTGATGAAGAATTCAAATGGTACTCTTTGACGTTTTCCACGCGTGATCAAAGGAAGGGGTTTGGAAAGATCAAATGGATAGTCACCGCCTTCAGGATTTTCCCAATCAAGCTTTTCTGAGAGAGCCTTGTAACATTCTTCAAAATCATATTCTAATTCAGCATAATTGGATCGTGTGCCTTTGAGTAGTCTGAATGCTGGTCCTAGCAGGATTTCTTGAGTTAAATTCTCAATTTTATGGACATTCAAGACAAACGAAGAGAAGTCTATTAGAGTGCTCATCAATTCATCAAAGACCTTCAACAATTTATTAGTAGGATTGGAAGCTGCAAGATTCATCAACCACATTTGAGTTGGACCTTCCTTAGTCGTCTTGCCAACATTCCAGTCTGGGTCAGTGGGTTCTTGAGGTGGTGTAGGTTTCTTGAACCAGTCACGTCTAGAAGCAGTCTCATCCCTTGGTTCATCTTTATTATCACCCAGATTCCCTGCCTGATCTTGTGGCATGTCTGAATCCGCAACCTCGAACACTGGTTCCTCTGATTGAACAGACTTTCCAGTAGATTTCGGTTGAGACTTGGTGCCTTTGGAGGAGCCGGACGTAGAATCTTTCTTTTTTAGACCAGTGGTTGGTTCAACATCTTTGCTTGTCTTTCTATTCTTTAACCCTCGGTCTGATCCAGCTGAAGGGTCTTCATCTTTATCCTTGTCTTTTCGGCCACGCTTCATATGAATCTACCATCATATGATTTGAAGAATATTTGTAGAGTGCGTAAGTGATTTTCTTCAAACCATCATTGCAATCTTGTGTTGTTAGGGAGGAGCAGTAAGATATTATTAACTTTTCTCTATCTTGGCGAAACAGAATCTTCTTTAATCAAAATCAGTAAGTGTTGAAGCAGCCTCATAAGTATGATTGTGGTTGAGAAGAACACCTTGGTGAGTAACTTCTTAACGTGACTTCGTTAATCAAATTTTCAATCACAAGTGAAACGAAGTTAGACACTTAATGGGGCAGAATCTGGGCAGCTGATCTTTACTTGCTCTTTGATTCTTGCCTATGTAGGGACTACTGAAAGGAAAGTTCATGGAATTCTTCTCTAGTTTCTCCAAGCTTTTGTGTCTTGATGCTGTCAAATAATGTTGTCACTTGAGTGTGTAGAGGGTCTTTCTTAAGATCATCAACTTCTTTTCCAATGCCTATGTTCTATTGTTGAATTGAAAGACTGATGAGAAATCAGGAAGATTAGATAGAGGATTTGTAGTTTCAATGGACCCACCCACATCACAAGGCCCACTCCCCTTTTGTTTTGTATTGTGGCAGGAGGAGGTGGGTTGTAGCTGTATTGGTGTAGGATGTGAAGAAGGTGTGTGATGATTGGTGGAATATTTGTAATACCGGTGATGATTCAGGGATAACTAAAACTGGTATTGTAAGGGAGTGACGTGCTTGTGTTATAGGGACTCATGCGTGGTCATGATACATCTAGTGGAGAACACTTATTTCTGCATCAGTTTGAGGAATATATGAAAATTTTAGTCATTTTAGATGACCAAGTCGGTTATGAGCGAGGATGAATAGGTAACATGGACTTCTGTCTTTCTTCGGAATAGTTAGAATTTGTCACATGGGCATCTCAAACAACTTGTTCTTGAGTAGTCTCTAATTTTCTATTCCCTTGGTGAGCTTCAGTCCATTTCAGTATCAATCCCTTACCTTGACAAATTCCTTGTAGCAGTCCTTAGTGGGTTTTCTAATCATCTGCATCTTGCTTCATCATCAAATTGGTCCGGGTAAGTAACATCCATTCCTTGTTCTTCTCACTTTTTTTTCATTCATCTTTAGATTAATTTTCTTGAACAAACTCCTTTTTTCTATTCTTCATCGTCAAGTTTCTTCATCTTGCTCCGAATTCGATTCTTGCTCTTCACTTTCATTCTCTTGCTTATTGCTTTCATCACTTGATTCTTGTTC
The DNA here is from genome assembly GCA_026074375.1 of Tanacetum coccineum. Classification (NCBI taxonomy): domain Eukaryota; kingdom Viridiplantae; phylum Streptophyta; class Magnoliopsida; order Asterales; family Asteraceae; genus Tanacetum; species Tanacetum coccineum. The sequence continues at coordinate 13,599 of BQNB010076234.1, read as the reverse complement.
GGTTGTTGCGTGTGTTTCTTCCTTTACCAAGACTCAGATTCACTCTCAAAAGAGTCATCATTGGTCATATCAAGAACCCCTGGTTTATCACCAGTTTCTTCACTTGTGACAGTAGGTGTGATCTTTTCAACACATGGTGGTTTCTCGGCAACCGTACCAGAACCACTAGGATGAGTCTTGTGAAAGTCCCTTAAGCTTTTCTTTCTTACTTCCTTCATTTGATCTTTTTCAGACAAAGCTACTTCCGACAGCAGCTATATTCCTTTTCCATGAGCTACATCCACCTTTTTTTTTCTTTCTTTTTGACTTTGTTTGACAAGGTGGAGCTTTGATGTCCGATTACCTTGTGCTAGATCTTAAGAAGCAGACTTTTTGGCAGGTGTCTTCAATATTTTGCCCTTTTTGACAGGTTCTTCATCTCCAGGGACTAGCTCACTTTCCTTCTTTGATGGAGAGGCTTTCTTGGATTTTCTAGCAACCTTGGGAGGACATCACTCAACTTATAGTTGCAAAGATAGTCTTCGTAAGCTGTAACTTTGACCTTATACTCTAACTTGTATACATTCGGTAAGAACTGCCTCCATAGATCTGGGATGCTTCTTTTCATGAAACAATTCTTAGGTGTTGATCAAGTATGTATCTTTGGAGGTGTGAATTCCCAATTCTGTTTCCCAGGAAATGACTTTTTCTTGAATAAGGATACGTGCTGTGGAATGATAACTTTGGTGAAAAGAAGGGTTTAGTACATCATTTTTTTGCTTTTTGTAAACTTTGTTGTCAATCTGATAGGTAAAGTCTTCCCAGAGTAGTTCCACATAGTCTACATACTTCTGATGGTACATGCCCCAAAGGATTTATGCTCGGGAAAGACGAAGTTTATCAAGTCCACTAGTCTTTCCAGATAGGCATCTGTTGATTATAGCAGCAAACGTTCTCCCCCTAAAATAATGACCCATTTTTTATTGAAAGAGTTGTAGTCGTTATTTGATGGTTCAAAATTTGTCTTAGATTAAATTGATGATCTGTTTGAATCTGATAGATGTTTATTATTTATTTTGAAAATCACACCCAAGAAATTAGATTTCTCTTTATTATTGACATATTAAGCGCACTTAATGTTACAAGTACTGATTATAAGAGCAGGGTTATGATGGTAAGTAATCACAAGCCTTTGCATTGGTCATATGTAGGACTCATGCTTCGAGAAATTAATTCGCGTTAAAAGGTCATGTTCCTTTTTGAAATTATTGCTTTAAGATGCTGATGGGTTGCTATCTGAATAATAGCAAGCAATTTTGGCATGTTTTGAATGCTTTTGGAAACTTTCTAGCTCGAACTTAATTTAGCAGCCTCGTTTCATTTTTAAATGAAAATTTTTAAGGCCGTTAATGTTATGATTTTCATGATGACATGAACTGGAGATACATATTCTATATTTTCTCTTATTTTTTTAATTTTTTCTTTTGGGTTTTTGCGTTTTTTGAAATTTTTTATTAAAAATGAATTTTTTTTTGGATTGTGTTTGTTTTTTACAAGATATACTAATATACAGGATATGAATGTAAACACATTTTCGTCTATTTCCTCTGCCAGACGTTTCAACATTTCTGGAGACATGCTTTTCATACCTAGCTTATCGATCAAGAAGTTAAATCTCTCTCGAGGCAAAGGTTTAGTAAAGATGTCAGCCAGTTGGTATTCAGTCCGAACAAAGTATAGCTCCACGATTCCATTCTCCAATCGCTCCTTTATGAAAATGGTAGCGAATATCGTTGTGCTTAGCTATTTGAATGTTTGAACATTGTTGCAAGCAGAAAGCCTAATCGCACTCATTGTTGTCGCAGTACAGAGCGGACTTATTGAATTGAAGCCATAATCTGTTAGCTGTAGAAACGCATCAAAGGGGATTTGTGAGGAGAAAACCCAGATAAGGAAATAATATCGGCCTCTGTCACCGATATAGCGCAGTGCCTCTTTTACTTCTTTGACGATCAGCTAACAAAGTTTGTCATCTAAGAAAGGAGCTTCACCGATTGTACTAAGTTCTAGTGTCCTGACACCCACTGTGATCTGGCATTTGCATAAGCTGTGAGTGACATGCCGGTATCCTTCGAGTACCATAGACCCATGTGAATGGTTCCGTTATAGTATCAAAAGATCTGTTTCACAGCTTGTAGGTGCTTTTCGGTGGGCTTAGCCTAATATCGGGAACATAAGCAGACAACATAGTTAAGGTCAAGTCTACTGGATGTAAGATACATTAAGGATCCAATCATGCCAAAGGTAAAGTGTAGCATCAACTGGTTTTCCCTGTAGATCTTTCATCCAATTTATTGTTTTCAAAATGGGTGTGTCGACGAATCAGTAGAATGCTAACCATATTTCTGTTAACAATATCAGAAGAATATTTAGAATTTGTTTTTGAAAGATGCCTATAAGGCTTTGAGATATTTTTAATCCTAAAAAGAATGACATTTTCTCCATCATCGACATCTTGAACTTATTGGTCATCTGATTAGCAAACTCATTACACATGGCAGTATTAGTTGATGCAAATATTATATCGTCAACATTAAATCTTTTTTGTACCAGTAATATGTCATTTCCAACATGCCGTGTGAAGAGTGTTGGATCAACTGCACCTTTTGAGAATTGTTGAGAGATAAGGAACCTTGATAGCATATCATACCATGCACGTGGTGCTTGTTTAAGACTCATATAACAGGCCTCTTTTTGCTTTTTATAGCATGTACACATTGCGATGGGTGTCCTGTTCAACTAATCCTTCCTTGTTGAGAACGTAGTCCACTTCTTTGAGCTTACCATATTCTAGAAAGCCGGTTTTGACGTCCCATTTGGTATAGTTTGCATATTCTTGTGGAGCAGGCAATAGCTTACGAAGATACGACTTGGCCTTCTGTATTTAGCAACCGGTGTAAATGATTCCTCAAAATTGATACCCTCTTCTTGTCTGAATCCTTGAGCAACTAGTCGAGCCTTATTCTTTAGTACCCCACCAGATTCATCTGTTTTGACCTTATAAATCCATTGAGTTTGATCAAGGACATTTTTATCTCGCGACACTGGCACCAATTACGACAAACTCAAGTTTTCAAATTCAAGAATTTCTTCGTTGACTTTTACAAGATCCATGACGGTTCGGTCATTGCTTGTTTGAAGTTCTTGGGTTCTACTGAGAAAGTAAGGGAAGGGCATCAAAATATAACACACTCACTTGGTCAGTTTTCCTAGTTGCGTGTCCTTCTAGAAATTGCACAGAGCAACGAAGAAGGGTATACCCGATCACGTTTGCTATAGGATGATCCTTAGTCCATCTACCAAGGTGTTCAAATGGAGTGCGGATTTATCTCACACTAGATGATGATCCTTGAGGAGTCGAGTCTTCATTAGGAGATTCGTTAAGTGGATCATCATGAAATGTTGATGTTTTTGGTGATTCTTCAAAACCTTGAGAAATGATTGGAGAGTGTTCATGTTCTTGTGATGAAGGGAATCACTTGGTTGATGGAGCATCCTGATCAATGGAAGTTGACATAGGAGAATCAGCTAATACTACAGCTCTTGGAGCAGCAGCTTCTTGAACTGTAGAAACAACAATTGGTGGAGGGTTAAAGCATTCATCGAACATTGGTTGAAACAAACGATCCCAATCATCTCTTTTTGGTGGAATACAAGGTTGTTGAGAATCAGGTTTTGGAACGAGTCATTTGTACTTAGAGATAGCAGGGTGTCATATAAAAAGGACCAATAATGTTAAACTGATAATTGTTCTGAAGTCATTGCTGTTAGCTTATCGAACGTTACATGGATTGTTTCAGTAATTATCCGGGTCCTTCTGTTATAGATTCTGAACGCTTTCTTTGTAGGCGCGTAACCAACGAAAATCCCTATGTCTGCTTTTGCATCAAATTTACCCAGATCATCATGGTCATTGGTAGGATAACAAAGTGAACCAAAGACATGAAAGAATGATAAGTCTGATTTCCTTTGTCTTGATAAGCTCAGATAGGAGTTTAGTTTTGTTGTATCGGAGGCGTATCAAAGAGCGGTTTTGGGTATAACAAGCTGTATTGATAGCTTCGGCCCAGAGAAATAATGGAGCTTAAGAAAAGATTAGCATTGTTCTAGCAGCTTCAACAAGAGTCTGATTTCGCCTTTTGATAACACCGTTTTGCTGAGGAGTGCGAGCTACAAAAGTTTGATGCGAGATGACAACATTTTCATACCATTCACGAAGTGTCTGATTGACAAATTCGATTCTATTATCTGTTCGAACATTCCGGACTGTGGCTTTCAAACGAACTTGAATGTTTTTAATACATTTGATGATGGTCGCAGGAGCTTCATCTTTTGTCTTCAAAAATCTGACCCAGGTAAATCTTGAGTAATGATGCGTATAGTTTTATATACGTAAAATAATATAATAGATATGAAATTACCAAACTACCCTTGAGGACAAAAGTAGTAAGGAAAATTCTCACAAATATATATAATAATACGTATATTTACCGGTAAGTCATTACCGGGTCGTATTTCTCGAAGATTTATAAAATTGAGACCACGTTTGTTGTTTGGAAAATGATTTGAATTGGTTTAAAGATGATTTGTTTTCTAAAATCCTAAAAGTGAGCACATTAAAGGACAATTAAACCTAACTTTAATAACGGGAAATTAAACTTAAACTAAAAACGCAAGACGGGAACCGCTCTATTTTTAAAATGGTGATTAGAAATCCAATAATTTCCATTAGAATGTAAACCTAAATTGATTTTTTCTCTTTTAATAGACTCTAATTGACTAAAAAGTAAGTTTAAAGAAAACTAGAACAAAAACGGAGTTAAATTGAGCTTAAAAACACGAAAAACGTGAACGGAAACGAATCTCGTTCTTTAAAAATTGAAATTTTGCAATTTTAACCCTACGAAAGCAAAACTAATTTTCCTAGAAACTATATGATAAAAGAAAATTTTCTAAAAAAGATTTATATTTTTTTGATTATTTTTCTATTTTTTATGAATTTTTAAGTTTTTAATTAAAATAAATGTTTAAAAACAAAAAATTTTAAAAACTAAAAATAAATTATAAAAATTCTCGAAAAAATCTATAGAAAGTAGCTTGAACTAAGAGGACTCTAGGAAAAATAAGTTGGGAAACACAGCTTATCGAATAAGCTGTGTTATAAGCTAAAATAGCTTATTGTACAAAAAGGCTTAAATGTATCTAAGTAATAGATTTTGTAAAACTAGAATGAAAAAGACCCCAGGGAACGTTGGTAGTGAGTGTGTGTTGTGAGGTGTTATAAAAGGTGAGGATGTTGAGGTCGGGGGTTCGAGCCTTGCTCACCCCCGATTTCCATTTTCTCTTTTTTTTAGAAAAAACATTTAAAACAAAGTTGTAGAAAAACTGAAAAGAAACAAATTTAATAAAAGCATATCTATTATTGGAAAATTCCCCTAATTAAGCTGAAATAAGCTTAAGATAGGAAAAATGCTAGACTTTCTTTTTAGCTTTTATAATAAAACTTAAGAACTTGGAAAACATGGAATAAAGCTAAACCTAAGACTCAATAAGATACTTTTTACTAAACCTAACCTTAATAAGCTGATTTGGAAAAAGAAAAATAAGCACAGATTTATTAAGTAAGCAATAAGCTAAAAATTAAATATAATGAACTTTAGGCAAACCTACTAACCTAAAGCCTCTCAAGAATACTTTGAAGCTAAATTTTAAGCTAATAAAAATAAGTAACTTTAAGGAAAAGGAGACTTATTCATACTTAAAGCTTGACCCTAAGGCTACTTGTTAAATGTTTTGAAATGTATTTCTTGAAAAAACAATTGCATTTATGAAAAGAGTAATTTGTAAAACAGCCTTATGCATTAGCATATGATCAATTTTGTTTTGAATAATGAAAAGACAAAAGCTACATTTTAAAAGTAAAAACAGATTTATATAATTAGCTACTGTTTTGTAATACTTACTTATATAAGATGATTGTTGACAAGATATCTATTTGGAATGCTTGAATATCTAACTCCTTAAAACGACGGGGTACAGTTGGTCTTTGGTTTAGTGTTTTGGGTAGGGGGGGTTTTTATGAGTTGCCTGTAGGTGTACATGTTTTTTTTTGCACGTTTGTTGCAAATTTGACCAACAAACCTTAAAACTATGATTGCAAACCTAGAATACTTCGATATTAAACCTTAAAAACACTAAAGTACAGAACAAATGAAGCACTTATATAGCTATAGAATCAATAAGCTAAAAAATTCTACTTACTGACTTATATGCCACAGAATTCAAGGTTAAAGCTATAAAACCTTATGAAAACTTGATCAAACTAAATAAACTAACTAAAATCCTAACTTACTAGCCTACAAGTGATTATTTAACTTAGACTTAAGAACTTAAAGATCCATAAACAGTACTAACTCTTGGTTAGTACTGCTGTGCCAAACACCCCTTTAACTACACTCAAAACCATTTAAAGCTTTTAAAAAATGAAATTGCACCCACACCTTCATCCTACCCCAACCATACCTCACCCCCCCCAACCATTATCAAAAATTTAGCAACCAGATATCAAACAACTTTATTATCAGCTAATTAATTACTAAAAACACTTAAAACAGTATCTAAAATGACAGAGAATAAAGCTTGCTAGATATTTTGGATTTTTAATGATTGTTTTAAGACAAAATTATGAAAAAACTAAGGATTAAGATTCTAAAGTTGGAAAACAGATGCTCAATTTTTTTTTTTTTTTTTTTTTTTTTTTTTTTTTTTTTTTTTTTTTTCCATTAAATATTTTTTTTTTCCCACACCAATAAGCACAATAAGATAGAATTAAGCACTAATAAGCAAGTAATAAGCTGAAAATAAGCAAATGCAATTATTAAGCTAAGAAACTTGAAATTTAAAGAAGACTTACAAAAGCCTTTGCATAAACAAGGCAATAATGCTCAAGGAGCTACTCTAAAGCTCTAGCTTATCACAAGGATAAGCTAGTAAAAGTCCAATAAGCTCTTCCATTGTAAGCTTATCATCCAAATAGCTAAAATCCATATTAAGCATAGGTAACTGATTTTAAGGGTTTAGGTAGATTAATGGCTTAATTGAGCTCAATTCCAAGCTTAGAGACTTGAAAGAGCTTTTAGTAGCTTATGACAGCTTGTGTAACAGTAGACAACATCATTTTTGAATATAAGAACTTAATAGAAAAACAGATTATATAAACTTGAACTTTGATTTTATTAACTGAAAACTTGATTACAATATTTTGAAAAGGAAAATTACAAGAGTTTACTAAGAAAATTACATTTAAAAGAAAATTACAAAAGCTACTTAAGAAAAACCTAAAAATTTTGGAAAAAGAAGAAGACCCCTTTGTGAGTGTGAGCAGCTTGCTATTTATAGCCTACAAAGGATGCTTCTAGGTCTTCTTAGCCCCTCCACATCAATTGATCTTGGCCCTTGATTCAATGCCAATCGTTGGATCCCAATTTTGAGCTGTTGGATCATTAAGTGGGCACACGGATTGCCAACGTGGCATTCTGTGTGTCAGGCTCGTTGTGCTTCTTTTGGCTAGGATTTAGTGTAAAAATTCTTGTCCTTGTGCGTTTCTTTCATATATCCGCGTGTTATTCTTTGTGGAGTCTTGGCCAATGAGAGGCTTTTGTGACATCTAATTCTGCCACATCGTACCTTGGTACTTTAATTACTAAGCCACGCTGTCAATTGCCATTTACCCTTTGATTTAAGTTGGGTTAAATGCGAAGACGATGATGAATAGTAAAAGGGATTACGCGCCCTTTTTTTGACAGTTAGATGGGGGTTTGACTCGGGGTTTTGGGTCATTGACCTGGGCTTTTTTTTATAAAAAGAAATGGGATGGGTCGGGTATAAGGTTTAGGGTAAAAAGGGTTTATAATTAAAAGTTAACAACCGTTAGTTAAGGGACTAACGGTGTTAGGGTTTATGGCTTTTTATGAATTTTGATTTAACATTAAGGGCTTTTGTGGTATTTTAAGGGTTTTTATCTTCTTGTGGTTGACCAGTGTTGACCAAGAGTTGACTTTATTAACCATTGATAGCAATTTTCTGGCTCTTTTGCACTTTTTTCGTTCCCGTGTCTGTGTTTGTCTAGATTTGACCGTTTTCTTGTGATATTTGTACTATCCGTACCTACACAATCACAAAGACAAAACAAGCAATATACAAGCATTTTATGCACAGTTTTATCTTTTTAAGGACATTTTTGATATAGAAAGGATATGTGATTTCTCACATATCAAAATTCCTCAAACTAAGCGATTGTGTGTCCTCACGCAATATTATATGCTTTAAAACCAAATACTTCAAAACTTCCCCAAACTAAATCTTTAAAAAGTAGCAAAGATTTTTGTGGAGAGAGTTAAGAAATCACAAGTTATATAACACCCCATTTTTGGGAACGTGAAGATCAATTCAGGAAGAAATATCCACACCTCTTCACCAAGACTGCACCGTCGTCAAGTGCCGTGTGATAAGCCTTGAGGACAAGGCTCATTTAACGGGGGAAGACTATAACACCTCGTGTTTTAGGTCATTGTACGACGTTATGTAATTCACAATTTATTTTTAGGGTTTTACGCGTTTGCTTTTAAATCGTAATCGTTAAGCTAAATCGCGTAAACTAAAAATGATCATTCAATGTAAACGGGCATTAAACAATTAAATGTTTACATCAAGCAAGTGTTATATGATTATTTAGAGGATAATTATTATCATTGCACATTTTATTTTTATTGGTTACGTTAAGTGTTTACGTTTCGCGATAAAATACGTTTAGGCCTTCCCGGAAGCACGTTAACTTATCTACGCTTCATCAAATACCCAAAATTTATACCCAATACTTAAAGTTTATTTAAAACTTCAAGTATTTATCACATTATACATATTCTTCATGAAAGAATTCAAATCAAACTCTACCATGTGCAAGTTATACATTTTATTAAGTCTATCCTACAGTATACTTAATATAATGCAAGTATTCATTATATAAAAGATCAAAACATATCCTAACTTATACACAAGCATGATTTCCTGTATAAGTGACTAGGATAAGCCAAGATAAGACCAATAAGTTCACAAATATCTTCATAAAAGATCTAGCATGCAACTTGAACTCATGACTAGCCAAACTTATCCAAGATAAGCTTCAACTTTCTTTCCAAGTCTTTCCACCTTGCATACTTCCACTAGACATCAAATATCTTCATAATATCTTCCAAGTAGTATATATATGCATGCATATGTGAGCTAGGGACTTATACACTTCACTTCATTACTAGAAAAATCACAAAACTCCCTCTTCCTCCTCTCTTAAACCCACGGCATCAAACACCCTCCAAACACAATACTTAAAACCCATGGCATCAATCACCCTCGCCAACACAATCCATATAAAGTTTTCTTTCCCTATATTAAGTGTTTAATATATCAAAACTTAAGGTATTCTAGAAACATAGAAGGGTTGGTAAGCATAGAAAGATGGGGTTTTAACAAGATATTTGCCTACAATTACAGTTACATTGGTTAAAATAGGGTATATCACCTTATATTTTCAAGCAAGTTGATTTTTTAAAAATTCATAAGGGTGTGATTGTTTATTCTTTTCTCTACTCATCCCATACAAGGTTATTTAAAAGCTTATATCATTTCAACTAAGATTGTTATGTGTTCATCACGTTATATTTCAGCTAATACACCATCTAGGATACATCTAGCGATATTAAAATAGAAATTACTTATGATTTATGTTTTATAACTTATTATTATGTCACATAGATGCTAATATGATTTAAAAAGGGAAGTATAAGGTTTTAAGGCATGTTGTTCTAAGTATAAACAAGAAGTTTAGAGACAAATTAAGGGTTTCTAAAGTTAAACTTAATGAGTTAAAATGAAAATGTAGTTAAACTTGTTATCTTGAACAGCACTTGAGTAAAGTATGACCATGGACTTTATCATATGTAGAAACAAAAGATAAAATTTGTGAAGTAGTGTAATACGGTGTACTGAATCTTAATGTAACAAAAATCAAGCTAAAAACATGTCTAAATCACAAAACTCTCCAAACAGAGACTGGTTTGGTTTTGATTTTGGAAAGCATCCATATTATGTTACTTATAAAGATATTCCTCTCTATAAGGATTCCAAAATGATAAGAAACTCGCAAGAAACAGATTAACTCACGAAGAAGAAACCTAGTTACGAGTTTACGACCCTAAATAACTTTATAAAATATAAGATTTTAATAAAAAACGAGACTATTCAGTCAGAAACTTCTCTACATAATAAACATCAATAATAGATAAAACTTTCAATTACGAAGAGCGTGTTCGCGAAAGAATCGCTAAAATATGGAGCTCATAACGACATAAGATACGACTAAAACTGGGTTTTAAAACGTTAATTAAAAGTATAAAAAACAAAACGATTTTATAGCTGTTATAACAGTAAAACACTATCAACATAGATCATCAAAAACCTGAAAAATGTGTATTTATATGATCCAGCTCTTCTTAAATCTAGAAAGCGTGGGCGTAAGAAACCATCGAGAAACGCGGGCCCTCTCCCTTATAAAACGACAAAGTTATGTTCTCTCTTACATAACTAAAGGCCGTAATTATCAACGTTTTTACTTTATAAATAAAAAACATTTCACGAAAACGATTAGATGTGATATAGCTATTAGAATATTATGGTCAATCATTTATCGAACGGTGGCTATATTACAACAAGTGAATGTCAAAAATGGCTTCTTCGGATGGCGTATTGACGAAGTTGTTGGATTGTACGATTTAAAGAGTCAACACCTCGTACGTCTGTCGACCATCTAAATTTATGCTAGCCCAACATAGTTACGATGATAACTATACTAAGAATATATACAGTTGTTTTTAGACACGTACTTGGAATACTGATTATTCGACCTATATTAACTAGGTTGCTTCGGCACAAGCGAGACTGCGTTTCTTTACTCGGATCATTCTGTTTATCCAGTTTACCATTCAGGTGAGTTCAGCCCCATGTTTACAATCTCATTTACAAGTTTTTTGGGTGAGAAACATATGCATGTTTTACATTGACGCAGGTACATTTTATCTGATTACTCGTTTTGCCTAACATACTTGAATACTGATTCGACCTATATTAACTAGGTTGCATTCGAGCGTTAGCGTGACGCGTTTTTACTTGGGATATTTTGTTATCAGTTTACTCACTCAAGGTGAGTTCATAGCCCCATGTTTTACAATTATTAAATTACAAGTTTTTGGGGTGAGAAACATATGCATGTTTTACAAATTGGACGCAAGTGTACATTTTATCATGATTACGTTTTGCCTAAGTAGCGATAACCCACTATGCCCATGAATCATGAACTGTCAATTACTGGAATGTGAGCGCGAATGATTATAGATAGATCTATTTGGGATTGACCTCCCCGTTCGGGTGACTAGCTATCACTGGAAACGAACGTATATCATGTCGGATACTGGATGTTACGGGTTGAACATCATCACGGGCAATGTAGGCAATATTTATATATTGTATTCAATTATGTCGAGCTTCGGTGTCATGAGCTTAGGTAAACGTAATTACATTTTGTGATGTCTGCATCTGTTGCATTATCACTGGGAAAGTCTTGCGGTCCTGCATATACATTTACATAAACCTATGAAATTCACCAACTTTATGTTGACGTTTTTAAATGCAATGTTTTTCAGGAGGTCATTAAGCACGAGGTGCGAAGGATACATTGGTGGTTATATTATGAAGTCATGCATTAAAGATTTAGTCGCATTACATTTTGTGTATCTGTTATGGGCTGGAAATCTTTGTAATAATAACAAGTAAACAAGTAAAGCTTCGGGCTTTTGTAACACATACTTTATTAAATCCAATGTATCAGTTTTAAACGACTTTTTGGTCGTTCTTATATTATCTTGTGTTATTGATCTGAGAAGTAACACGCCCCGGACCCTTATTCCGCTGCGACCCAATTTGGGGGTGTTACAGATTGGTATCAAGAGCCAAGGTTATAGAGAACCAGGTCAAATGTTTTTGCTGGACTATAACCGTTTTCAAACATTGCATTCATACAAAGGGGTTTTCACGGGACATACATACACTAATTGTGCATTAGTCGGTTAGGCTAGATGCATGCATGATTGATATTCATGATTGATATACATGTTATAATATAAATGTATATTACTATAAGAGTCTTATATTAGCATACTTATATAAGCTAATTTTGATTTCAGATATTATCATGTCAGATTCTGAGCATTCTACAGTTACATACACATCAGTATCCTTTCCAGTTGAGGACGATTCAGACATTGGTTCACCAGGAGTCGATGGACCACCCATTATGCCAGAGGACCCATATGCTTACATAATGGCTGCTTATGAGGTTCCACCATCGCCTGACTACATACCTGGCCCCGAGGAGCCGCAGTCACCTCCCCCACTGGACTTTGTTCCTGAGCCGATGTACCCTGAGTACATGCCACAGGAGGATGAGATACTCCCGGCCGAGGAGCAGCCACTACCTGCTGCTGCCTCACCCACTGCAGATTCACCAGGATATGTTCCTGAGTCTGATCCGGAGGAGGAGCCGGAGGAGGACGATGAGGATCCCGAGGAGGATCCAGCTGACTACCCTGCTGATAGGGAGGATGATGATGATGATGATGATGAGGACAAGGACGAGGATGAGGAAGAGGAGGAGGAGCACCCAGCTCCGGCCGACTCTGTCCCACCTGTACACCGTATGACCGCCAGGATATCTATCCGGGATGAGCCATCCATATCACTTCCTCCTAGGGAAGAGGTCGAGAGACTTCTTGCCTTAACCACCCCACCACCATCACCACTTACTCCACTATCATCTCCATTACCACAGATACCATCACCACCATTACCTATACCATCACCACCACCCAATAGCCCTACTCATATTGAGATTCCCGAGAGTTGTTTACCGCTTCGGAAGAGGGTGCGTTTTGCTTCTCCCACCCCTAGTCATGAGGTCGGGGAGAGTTCAGCAGCTGGTGCTGCTAGGCAGGACAGACCTACCGTAGCTAGGGAATACCCTTATTCCATAGCAAGGGGAGACCTTTACGGATTCATCGATATAGTAGATGTCGCTCCTGGATATCCAATGTCTAGGGTGTTAGACTATGGCATTACGGATACATGGGATGATCTAGTAGGAGCCATCGATGAGATTGCACTGACCACCCTAGAGGGGGTTAATCAGAGGGTTACCGATCTTTCTACCATTGTTGAGCAGGAGACTACCATTATGTATGGTATTATGGAGGATGCTCAAGATGACCGGTCTCAACTGAGAGGCCGAGTCAACTTGTTGTATAGGGATAGGCATGTTCATCGTTGTTTAGCAGTAATGATAGAGAGAGAGCCTAGGATGGCTCGTGAGGCTTGGGGACTATCCATGGATGCTAGCGACTATGCACGTTCAGATGTTATGTCATTACGTACTACGGTAGTGGCGTAAAGTGCATT
>BQNB010076233.1:0-22612 GCA_026074375.1 Tanacetum coccineum | reverse complement strand
TTTTCCATATGGCACTGCAAAATTATCTCACTCCGACGGATCAAACTTCAAAGTGAATTGCCACCGACTTAAGCACTACTTCGGAGGGGACACACCAACAATGGTTGTCCCGGATCTCCAGACTTTCCCTAAGGACGAATGAATTCAGGGATCGAGTCAAGCTATGTGACTCGGTTACCAAAAATAAAGCACTTCGTGGGAGGTACCCTATGCTTATCCATTTTACATTTTCTTTCTAGCTTCTAATGTGAGGAGGCTTGTACTCTTCCGATCTTTGTGTTTGTTGTTTGTACTTGTGATTGTTTGCAGGATTGACCCAAATTTTCTGAAGTCTCTCTTGTTCGGTGTTTTATCCCGGTCCACTCGAGCTTCCTAGCTTTTGCTTGCCATTAATTTGGGGAAATCCGATATCCTAAAGATTTTTTATCGACTAACATTTATCTTTTAGCACACTTGATAAACGGCTTAAGATTTTTGTGATACTTTCTTCATGTTTAAGTTATGCATTCGACCTTTTTGGGTTCTAGTATGGGGGTTTTAAGTCTTAGGCTAGAAAACATTGAGGACAATGTTTGATTTTAGTATGGGGTAGTATATCTTCGATATGATCTTGCCTACTTTTGACTGTTGTTCTCACGTACCCCGTTTTCCCACAAAAATTTTCAAAAATATGAAAATTTTCAAAAATTTCAAAAATAAAATAAGTGTTTTTGTTACAATTTTGGCTTTCTTGCTGGGTAGAATAAGAGTAAATTTTGACCTGATTGAGCGTGTTGAGCTCTAGCTTGTTCATTAACTTTTAGGCTAAGCGTTCGCGAAAATTTGCGAAGAACAAAAAATGATAGAGTTAAGTATGAGTGTGATGCTAAACAATGATTAGTTGGAAATCCTAAGAGCTCATATATGTAACTTGTTGCTTTTTCTCTCATAAGCTCGATACCGGACTAATATGCATGCTGTTTTTGGTGATTAAACTTAAATCAACAATTTTTATATAGCAAAAAAATTTTAGTCTTAGTTCAAATTTATACTTGAATTTTTCAAAAAAATTTAGTCTTAGTTCAAATTTATACTTGAATTTTTCAAAAAGAAGTCTTCTCTAAATAAATAAATATATAATAAAAAATGATAAAATGATAAAAAAAATTCAATAATAAAAGCTGTGAGTTGATAAAAGTTTACTCCCTCTTGCCGGCTCACAACCGATGTGGTAGTCTTCTAAAGAAAGCCCATAGTAAGAATAAAAATCCAAGACTGATAAAAGTTTGTTGCATCTTGCTGGCTCACAACCGATGTTGCAGCCTTCTAAAAGGTCGAGGGTTACAATTACATAAATGTTTAATATTAAGTGTGAATTAATAAATAGATTTCTTTTTGTTAAATTCAAATATGTTTTTGCACTTTGACTATTCTATTTTATAAGCTATGAATATCCGGGAAACCTGAGAGTTTTTTTGAAACCTAAGGTCCGTGAGTCCCGATACTAGTCTCTGTGGGGTGTCAAAAGCCTGGTCACTTAGCCGCAAGGTTGGGATGTGCCGAGACGAAAGTCGCTACATGGGATGATCTCGCCTTCAAACTCATTATTCTCATTTTCTAAGGGAGGAACGTAAAGCATAGTGTGGTGCAAAAAGTTGATCCATAGTTGAAATTCAAGATAGCAACATCTCATTTAAAGATATAATAAATGTCGGGATAAAAGTTCACAAGTTGCAAATAAGATATGTTTAGCATCCTTACTGATATTATTTAGCTGTGATTTGTGTTTAAAAAGCTTTGGTTTGGAAAGTGAAAAATCAGGAACGATGAATAATCCTTTTTGGGCATTCCTCGGAATTCGAAATGCCCCCCCCCCCATCATGTTCTATACCCCTAACAGTTAAGGGAAATAAACGAAGTCGAAATAATATTAATTATATAAAAAAAGTTTAGAAAAATAGGAAATCAGGGTGTTTTATAACTTGTGATCTCTTAACTCTCTCCACAAAAATCTTTGCTACTTTTCAAAGGTTTAGTTTGGGGAGGTTTTGAGGTATTTGGTTATAGAGCATATAACATTGCGTGAGGACACGCAATCGCTTAGTTTGGGGAATTTTGATATGTGTGAAAACACATATCCGTTTTATATCAAAATAAACCTTAAAAAAGACAAAATTGTGCTTTAAATGCTTGAATATTGCTTGTTTTGTCTTTAGATGTGTATGTAACTGGATAAAAGCAAAAATCACATGAAAATGGTTAAAACCGGGCAAACACGAACACAGGAACGGAAGAGCACGCAAAGAGCCGAAAGTTTTCTACAAAAAGGTCAAAAAGTCAGCAGTGATCAAGCCTCAGTCAACACTTGGTCAAAGTCACAACAAGACAAAACCCATCAAATTTCCAAAATCAGCCCTCAAGATAATCCAAATTGCAAAAATAACCCTTAAAGCCTAACGGTGTTAACTTCTATTAATAGATGTTAACACCCGTTAACTTGTTTTTCATAACAAATCCAAAACCAATGCCCGGCCCATTCCGTTTATAAAAAAAAACCAAGTCAACCCAGGGTCAAAATAATCAAACACACATTTTTCAAGTTAAAATATCGGCCGGAAAAAACGTTTATTACGTTCACAAGTATACCAACCCGATAAAACATGCGCGGCCGTCTCCTTCGTTTCCACCACAGGGATAAAGATTCAAAGGGCAATATCTTAATTGAGGCTTAAATTGGGTAATTCAAGTGGAAGGTACACGTTGGCCGAGATAACACGTCCACCCAGATCCCTCTCTATTGTGGAAACCCACAAAGGAATGCCACTTGGATGCTATGTAACACTCAAGGAGGTATAATTTTATAACTTGAAGTACACTCAAGAAGAAGCCACACAACATGTCACAGAAAAAAATCACGGATTGTGCCTACGCTAGGCAATCCGTTGAGTGAGCGTATCAAGTAATCTAACGGCCAAGAATGATTTTCCAATCATTAAAGAAATGTACGGACATGATTGAGAGGAGGTGTAACTGAATTTAGGCCTAGAAGCTTCCCTGGTGGCTATAAATATTGACTCCTACACTCACGATCATCAAATCTCTTTTTCCCTTGTAAAATTTTCTTATAATAATAGCTTAAATGTAGTTTTTTTTTTTTTGTAATTTACTTTTTCAAGCACTTGTAGTCAGTTGGGTTTTGGGGGGGGGGGGGGGGGGGGACTTTTATAAAGCATTGTAATCTGTTTTTGAGTATCAATAAAATCCTAAATTTAGTTTTCATAAGCTTTTTCACTCATAAGCTCTTTTTTACTCTCAAATGTATGTTGTTGTTTCAAAAGCTCACCACAAGCTCTTATAAGCTCTTACAAGTCTCTAAGCTTGTGATTAAGCTCAATTGTTCCTTTAATCTACTTAAACCTTAAAATAAGCTTAAATACGGATGAGCTTCCATGGACTTTTACTGGCTTATTTTAAATAAGCCAGAGCTAGTAGACAAGCTCTTTGAGCCTTTTAAGCTTTTGTTTAGCTAAAGCTCATTGTAAGTCTTCATTTCAATTTCTGTTTCTAAATACCTAGTGTAGTTTTGCTTATTTGCTTATCAATTGCTTATTCTGCTTTCTAGTTGCTTATTTGTGTTTTACATTATCATATTGTGCTTATTTGATCATGTCTAGTTATATGTTTTCAGCTTGTGCAGTTCAGATTTCATTTTACTTTATATTATTTCATAAATCATAAAAACAAAAAAAAACAAAAATTAATTAGTATAATTCTTAAATCTATGTCTCTTTCTTATTAGCTTATTAATTTAAGCTCATTAGAATAGTCATAAGCTATTTGATATCTGGTATTTAGGTTTTGCTAGCTAGATTTTAAAATCGAAAGTTTAAATGGAATCTGTCTAGTATAAATAAGTGTTTGGTTTAGTGGTGTTTGACTCCTTAAAGTCAAACTGAGTTATGCAATTTGCTTGAGTTAGTTACATTATCATTTAAATCCAGTAGAGAAGTTGTTTTCATAAGTTAGATTTCAAAATCTAACAAGTTAAGGTTGATTTTATAAGTTGTGCACCAGGGGAGTTCTCTTTCTTTTAGTAGCTAGTGATTTTTGAACCAAGCTCTCTTGAGTTTGGTTTTGCCTGTCCTAGTGTTCATAAACAAACTCAATTAAGTGTTTATTGCAGTTTGACCACTTGATTCACATTGCAAAATTTTTTTACCAATTCTACTTATTGCATCAAATAAGGTCTAACTGCAGTTCCTACTGCATTTACTTTTTGATCAAAATTTAGTTAGCTTAAGTAGGATTTAATGGTTAAAATTAAGTAGGATTTTAGTTTACACATTAGTAATCTAGGATTAAAGCTTATCTTAAAATTTATAGCTTATTTGATAGGGTAAATTAGCTTTAAAATTTCATAAAAATTCCTAAAAAGCCAAAAACAGTAGTAACTAGTAAATTAGCTTCAAATTTATAAATTCTAAGCTTATACGATTAGAATTTTTGGATTAGAATTATAAATAGCTTATAGTTTTGTTTTATCTAGTTTTCAAAAGCTCAGTTTTCTGTCCCTTAGCTTATTGAGATTTTAGCTTAATGTCTTTGAATTGTTTAAAGTGCTTTTTTCCTGATTTTTTGCTGATTTAGTCAAAAGTTTTAAGGTCTTTTAAGTGTTTTCCTGGTTAAGGGAAGCGTATTAAAATTACTCTATATATCATAAGCTTTTCAAAACAGTTGGAATTAATGAAAATGGTCTTAAATTGAATTGTGTACAAGCAAATTAGTGAAAATTTTAGCTTTTTTAACTCTCAAAGGCTTTGTTTTTGTAAACAGCCTATTTCACAAGCTCCTTTTAATAAGTTCTTTTAGTTTTTTAACTCCTTTTAAAAAGCATTTGTTTCCTTATAGCACATTTAAGCTAATCTTTTTATAAAATCAAGTTGCATTACTAATGTGCTTATTTGCTAGCTTATTTTTAAGCCTCCAAGTTCCTTAAGGACTGTTTTTGGAACTGATTTTAAGATTAGGGTAGGCCTATTTAGTTTTCTAGCATATTTAGTTTGCTTATTATTTATGACTATTAATCTCATTAGCTTAGGTATACCTATATTCTAGCTTATTTAGTCTTAAATTATAGCTTATAAAGGGTTTCGAGCTTATTTTAGTTTAATAAAAACAAAAACAAAAAGTAGGCTAAGTACTTTCCCTGTCGTATTATAAACGTGTTTAACAGCTTATTTAGTGCTTTTTCACAAAAAAGTTTTTCTTTTATTAAAAAATGCTTATTTCAAGTGCTTAAACAACTTTTGGTCTTAAAGTTTTTAAAAATAAAATAAAAAAAAAAGGGACGTGAAAATCAAAGGGTAGCAAGGCTCGAACCCTCGACCACAACACCTCAACCCTTTTATAAACACACACACCACACTCACTACTGCTGTGCCCTTGGGTCTTTTCCATTAGACTCTCACACAAATGAACTTTTATACACATTTTTTCCCTAACAAGCTTTATAATCTGTTTCAACTTATTTCAAGGCTTATTTGATAAGTTGTGTTTATAAGCATATTTTACTAGTTTTAAGTTTATAAGCTATTTACTGTATTTTTTCTAAAATTTTTATAAGTTCGTTTAGTAATTATTAAACATTTATTTTCATTAAAAACTTAAAAATAAAAAAATAATCCAAAAAAATATAAATCTTTTTTTAGAAAAATTTCTTTTATCATAAAGTTCATAGGGAAAATAGTTTTGCTCTCGTAGGGTCTAAATGTGGCAAAAATTTTTCGTTTTTTTAAAGGAACACTTACGTTCCCGTTCACTCGATTTTTGTGTTAACACTCCTTTAACTCCGTTTTTATTCTAGTTTTTTTAAACTTACATTTTAGTCAAATAGAGTCCATTTAAAAAGAAAATTTTAAGTTAGGTTTATTTTTAGTAATTGTCCGAACATCTAACGTGGTTTCAATTTCACAAGTCATTGGGGGAAAACGACCCGAGAATCATACTTCCTGGTTAATATACATATTATATGTAAATATATTTTGAAAATTTCCTTTTCACAACACCTTTGTGTCCTCAAGGGTAAATTTGTAATTTACCCATCGCCACTATTTATATATTTATATTTATATATAGTTTCTAACGAATCATTGCTGAAACTAAAGACTCTTTAGCTGGGTACTATCTACAGAGTTCCTCGTTCTACCAAGGCAAGTCTCTTCATTTTCTAGCAAAACTCCAAACTTTGGATGCACTTCCAAGTCTACTAAACAAGGTCACTGATACCTTGAACAGGTTTGCACACATTATGGAAAATGCATCATAAAAAACTAGAGACAAAGGTGTTCCTTCAGCCGGCCAAGCTAGTACTTTACCTACTGAGGGGGAGAAGAACAAAAACAAAGATACAATCTCCCAGCTCTTTCAAAGAAAAATTGCAAAAAGATGCTGAAAAAGCAAACTTGAAACAACAAAAAACAACTACAACACCAATCACAACGACCACAACTCCACCAACTGCTTCATCATTTTAGTCTCCTTTTCTTTCAAGTCAATAACACCCCTATTTTTTTGACACGATAGGCAGCGAAGCTAATCCGGGGGTATTACTTCCATGATCAACATACATAATCATAGAAAACGACTCAAAAGAGACGTTTTTGGAAAATTTAGTTATCATTCAATAAATTAGAGTTTTACAAATGGAGACATGTCCCAAAATCTAGAAACATAAAGTTTGAATGACAACAATTTAGTCCCCCCCCCCCATATTCAAGATCGTGCCCCACTCGTGCCAATAGGTTTGCTCAATTACCTGAGATAAACATGCTAAAAATATACAACACAAAGGTGATTTAAAATTCATAGGTTTTCAGTATAATAGTTTTTAGATACAATTTCAATAGTGGTATTACGTAGTTATACACCCCCCCATAGTTTTAAATAATTGTTAATTGCCTTTACAATTTATATGGAAATAATCGAATACAAGTTATCATAAGTGGTAATAATTGCAACACATACAATTATCATGGAAAACAATATTATTGCCCTAAGCTCATGCATCAATACATTAACATGGAAATCACCGTAGTGACATTGGTTGAGGAACAAATGTCCCCGTGGAAAGGTAACTTGCCAAAGTTACCCATTGAGTCAAATATAGTGCTATTGGTAACCAAAAGTATAGCACACCACATGATTCCCGTCACACCACCTAAAGATCTATCCATAATAATCGCCGGTTCACTTCGTAAGTGACTAAAGTTCCTGATTAAGAATATTGTGAAGATGGAAGGTACTTAGCAATAGATATATCTGGCATACACTTATAAAGACATTTGCATTCATTGTTTAAGCATGTATCCTCCTCGCGGGTTTATAAAACATTCAAAAGCTTAAAATGCGGGGCTATGAACTCACAATATCGGTTTTAAGTACTTGTGTATATTAAAAATAATTAAGCATGTATCCCCCTCGCGGTTTTATAAAACATTCAAAAGATTGAAATGCGAAGCTATAAACTCACTTTAACAGGGAAATCTGATTGATGGCAAAAGTATATGAAATGAAAGTAACCAGGGGTAATATGTGTATGTCAAGTCTTAGTTTGGTTGTATATACTTCAAGACTTTATTTCTAAAGGTTTTAACACTGACGTAACATTAATATATTAGTTTTATGAAAACGATCAATCACTGTTCCGGAGCCTATCATAATCCAAAGGTCATGTAGTAAACGTTTGAGGAGATAGGACACTTTAAATCGTAAATCCAAAAACTCATCAAAACGTATACCCAAATGAAACCCCTCACATGAAATTCCCTAGTAACGTGGTACGTTATAGATTTAAGCTTCATCAAAAGCTAGTCGGTGATAAATTACGTTAAATATATAACGTAATTGATTTATAATGTGTCGATCGATGATTAATAACGATTGATGTGTCAGGTTTTAATAAAATTGAGTTTTATAATATTAATATATATTTTTATAATTTGTATAAAAATATTATATTTTATATTTTTAAGAATACAAAAATGGCAATATATACCTTTGGTTTATAAACTTTTACAAGTTTAGTCCTTTATATAAAAAGTATATAAATATTAAACCTTTAACTTTGAAACTTGGTAAGATAGGTCCTTATAGTTATAAATTTAGAATAATGATATTTTCAGCCCCTCTAGTTATAAATTTTAGAAAGTTATGATATATACCCTTTGCATGGAAATAATTTACAAATCTAGTCCAAAAACCATAATGATGATATTTTGAAATCCAAAAGAGTTTTGCAGGTTATAGCTTATTAGAATAAGCTAAAATAAGGTGTTCTAAAATAACAAAAGTTTAGAAAAATGATTCGTTAGCTAGAAAATCAAAACGAGTCGTTTTTAGGGTTTTAATAAAAAACGCATGGGTTTGAGGATTCAAGACTTTAACAAGAGTTCAAATAGGATCTAATAGACCTTATGATAGTTATAATACAGATTATGAGCTTATTAAACAGGATTTTGAGCTTACTTGAGCTAACATTTGGTCAAATGAGGGTTATGGGTCATAACGCTAATAACACAACGAAGGTTTCTTTCTTCCTTTTGGTTCTTGGCTTCAATTCTGATCTTAGGGACCTTCTACTTCTTCCTTGGCTGAGCTAGAACTCCATTTGTGTGGTGATGAGTTTTTGAGGTGTGTTTGAAAGTGTACATGTATGCGTGTATATATATGGTTTAGAACACTATTGGACCAAGTTTATAAGAGTAGTGGGCCAAGTAAACTTGGTATGGTGACAAGGGCAAAATATAATGACCAAGGAGTAGCAATGTGAGTCATGACATTATTGAGTTGTAGCTTAGCAAGGTGGAAGAAATGTTCAGTTAGGTAAGACTAGTGATTTATGGAGACTTGGTGGCCAAGATGGAAGCCAAGAGTGTTGATGGAGGTGCTTGTATGGGCTGAAGTGATGGTGATGTTGGAGAGGTCACTTGTGTGATGAAGTGGTGGTGAGTTAAGAGGAGCTTGAGGGTGTTTATTTAGTTTATACATGGCTGTTTTTGGACAGCCAACATCAGTCCTGGTAAATTGGTTTCCATTTACAAAACGTAATTCCGATGAAACTCAAACCAGTGAGCATGGTTAGATATTTGAGTCCTCTACAACTTTTAGTTTTACGTATTTAGGTGTTACTATAAAAAAAATAGAGATAACAGCCATTACTATATGTGTTTACTTTTTTTTTTTCCTTCCATTTTGATCTATAACTAATAATTCATGTCCGAAAGCGAATCGGGTCGAGTCAACCGGAAAAATGATCACAAGACATAGGGCTACAACCTATTATTTTTGCTAATTCTCAAATGCCCTATTGATATTGCCCAGAACCTATTGTTTTAACAAGGATAAGATCCTGAACTATAATTATCTGAACTAGTTTAAGTGGTATCAGGGGTTTGCAATGGTATTCGGGTTTAGGATCAGGGTTTAGGGTTATAGTAAGAGCTAAGATTAGAGAGGGAAAAGTGTTTAAATATTGTAAATTGAGTGCTTGTAATTAGTGCTAAAGAGGTGATACAAAATCCTTAAGATTTTGGAGGGAAATGAGCTAGTTAGATTCTATTCTTTAAAGGCTTGTACAATTAAGCTTCCAAATGAGTTCTACATAGGATCTAGGATGGAAAATGTAATTCAAATTATTATGAAATTGATCACTTGTACATCTAATTGAGGCCTTGTAACATTCAATTATATGTAAACATTACATATAATTAAGGTTTTGATATAAACGTTAACGTTTAATGCTTGTTTTGATGTAACATTTTGAAAAGCACATTAAATAGGTAATGTACTTGGTAAAAATGATATTAGGACATTGATTTGACATATTAGGATGTTTACATGATATAAACATAGATATAGATGGCATTGGTAGAGGTTGCGTGAGTTCGTTTACTTTAAAGATTCAAGTTACGTTGCATAATAAGATAAAGCAAAAATTTCCCTATAAAAAGGTGGTATATATAATAGATGGATATTACATTGATGAGAATTACGGGTTGTTACATTTCATTGGTGAAAATTTGGAGTTGTTACATCCTTCCACCCTTACAGAAATCTTATCCCAAGATTTATTTGAATGATAGTTTGTTAATTGCAATAGATAATGAATAACTATCTCATAATCTGGAAGAAATCTAGAGGCAATGATAATGCTGAAGAAATGGAATTTATTCGTACAAACGGATTACAGATTTGAAAGAATATTATTCGTACGTATGCCATATATTTAAGCCCACCCATTTATAATTTGTCACTTACAAATAGAGGCGTCCTAATCCTTGAGAATTTATAAACTTACGGTTCGGTGGTTTATAATTTCCTTATTCAAATAAAGAAGCGTCCTAATTCATTTGAATAAGATGATTATAATCAACAAACCTAATAATCGACACATGAAATGATATGAAAACATGGTCAAGTATTGATATATAGAATCATATAGGAATGAAGAAGATAATAAGAGATGCCCAATCGCGTTAATTCTTAAAACAAGATGTTATCGAGATTAATATTTTTGCCTGTTCATTTTCCAATAGTTACTGAGAATGCGGTGGATGTAGTATACGTTCTTTTTAAAATATGAGGCGAGTATCTAACATCAGAGTTGAATAAAAAGAATCAATGAGATTGATAACTATGTCAAGTTTGTATATTATCAAAATAAAGTCAAGAAGAAGTTGGGAAGACCATCGTCTTGAAGAAGTTTTTAAAGACCTTTGATTCCTGGGACCTGGGGGTTATGAGCCCACTATGATTCTGCTGTGCTACTCTGATTCCACTCTAATTTATTTGGTTTTCGGGGAAACTAGTCTATAAAATTTAAGGATTCATTAAAGGGATAGTTGGGTGGTGACGTGTTTGACCTAATTGGTGATGTTGTTCTTAATGATGAAGACGGAGATAACGAGAAATGACATATATGATGTTGAAATGGTAAGGTATAATAGAATTACAACTTTATTTATAGATAACTTATCTTACATATCTTACATATCCCAAAATCTGATAGGTGTTGATACTTATGCTACGTGTCTTTAGATCTTAAACAAAAGCGGTAAGGATAAGGTTTCGATCTAGTAGTTTTGGAGTTCACGAAGTGTGTCCCATAAGATTCTTCATATATAATTGATGGCGATCTTGGATATCCTCAAGTGTTATTTCTAAATCAGAAATCCTAAAGTGAACAAAAGCAATCTTGTCTCTTTGTCCCATATGCTTCTTCTGTAGTTCAAGTATCTGTGTACGGGCTTCCTTAAGTTTGGTTTTTTACTTTATCAAAATCTCTTGGTATGATTATCCAACCATTAAAAAGTCTTTCTTCTATTTTCTTTATATAGTGAAAAGAGAGTTCTTCTAAGTAGTTTAAAATACTTTCAATCTATTTCTCATGGTGTTTTACACGCATCTTGATAGAACTTTTTCCTAATTCATATATCTGAGGTAGGGTAGGAGTAAAAGTTGAGAAAGATGGCGGTACTAGGGTACATGCTTGCTTCTGAGATGAATTAGATAACATAGTTGAGGAAGAAGATGGGGGATGGATTTGCTTCTTAGGTGGTAATAATTCTTCAGGAACAAAGAAATATCGGGGATCAAACAGTAGTGATGGTGGTAATACGAGAGATGGAGTCAAAATAGCTAATGGAGTAATAAGAGCTTGTGGTGGAATAGGTAATTCATTATCAGTAGCATCATATGCTTGCATGACCTTTTCGTAATATGGTCATCATAAAAAGTAGAGAGGGCTAAGAGAGGCTAAAAGATCATTAGTTTAAATCAATTGAAAAGTTAGATAGTTGTTTTCTGAAGAGGCAAGGATATAGTCCGGTAAGGTTAAAGTATAGTCAAGAATATTTGCAGAAGGAAAAGCGCATTCCTCATCAACATCAGATGGGGTAGGATGGGTGGGGGAAGACATGACTGTACAACAACCCAGTGGAAATAACATAAGTTATTTATAAATAATATAATAGTAGTGTATTATCTGCCATGGAAATTTCTTACTCTTACTATTATGGAAATTGAGTGGCACGTAAAGACTTTTCCTTGATGGAAAAAGTAGTTATAGTTTTAGGTATTTAGAATACCCTTATTCCACTATAAAACCATTAGCTCTATACCAACTAAACACCCACCATATTTGACATATAGCAGCGAAAGGCCAAATCCGGGGTATTTCTTCAAGGTACAATAAAATACTCATAGAAAACACTCAAAAGAGACGTTTTTGGAAAATTTAGTTATCATTGCAAAACTCAGAGTTTACAAATGGAAACAGTTCCCCAAAATCTAAGTAACAAAATTTGAAGATAAAAATTCAGCACATCTTGAAATCGTTGCCGATAGTTTTGCTTCAAATACCTGAGATAAACTTAGTAAATAATATCAACACAAGTGGTAATTAAAATTCATGAAGGTTTTATTATAATGTTGAGTACAAGTTCAATAGTGGGTTACGTTGTTATACACCCATAGTTTCTAATAATTGTAATTGCATTTACAATTATTATGGAAATAATCGAATACAAGTTATCATAAGTGGTAATAATTGTAACACATACAATTATCATGTAAAACAATATTATTGCCCTAAGCTCATGACATCAATACTTAACATGGAAATCACCGTCAGTGACATTGGTTGAGGAACAAATTGTCCCCGTGAAAGGGAACTTGCAAGTTACCCATTAAGTCAAATATAGTGCTATTGGTACCAAACGTATAGGCACACCAACGGGAGTCGTCACACCCCGATAGATCTATCCACAATATTCGCATTCACTCGTAAGTGACTAATGATTCATGATTATGAAGTATTGGAAGTGGAAGGTACTTAGGCAATAATATATCTGACATACAGTTAGAAAGACACTTGCATTCATGGTTTAAGCATGTATCCCCCTCGCGGGTTTATAAAGTATTCAAAAGATTTAAAATGCGAGGCTATGAACTCACAATATCGGTTTTAAGTACTTGTGTATATTAAAAACAATTAAGCATGTATCCCCCTTACGGGTTTATAAAACATTCAAAAGATTGAAATGCGAGACTATGAACTCACCTTAACAGGGAAATCTGATTGATGGCAAAAGTATATGAAATGAAAGTAACGGCCTCGTCACGCAACCTGGGGTAATATGTGTATGTCAAGTCTTAGTTTTGTTGTATATACTTCAAGACTTTATTTCATAAAGTTTAACACTGACGTTAATTTAATTTATTGGTTTATGAAAACATCGTAACATAGTTCGGGCTATCATAATCCAAAGGTCATGTAGTAAACGTTTGAGGAGATAGGACACTTTAAATCGTAAATCCAAAAACTCGTCAAAACGTATACCCAAATGAAACCCCTCACATGAAATTCCCTAGTAACGTGGTACATTATAGATTTAAGTTTCTTCAAAAGCTAGTCGGTGATAAATTACGTTAAATATATAATGTAATTGATTTATAATGCGTCGATCGATGAGGTAAATAACATGTGAATGTGTCCGGGTTTTAATAATAAATCGATTTTATAATATTAATATATATTTTTATAATTTGTATAAAAATATTATATTTTATATTTTTAAGAATACAAAAATGGCAATATATACCCTTAGTTTATAAACTTTTACAAGTTTAGTCCTTTATATAAAAAGCATATAAATATTAAACCTTTAACTTTGAAACTTGGCAAGATAGGTCCTTGATATGTGTGAAAACACATATCCTTTTTATATCAAAAATGACCCTTGAAAGACCAAAACTGTGCATAAAAGGCTTGTATATTGCTTGTTTTGTCTTTCTTATTGTGTAGGTACGGATAAAGCAAAAATCACAAGAAAACAGTCAAAAACCGGACAAACACGGAGACAGAAACGGAAGAGCACACAAAAAGCCAGGAATTCAAAAGCAAAAGGACAAAAAGTCTAACCTGTTCAACCTCAGTCAACCCAAGTCAAACACAAAAAGATAAAATTCCAAAGTTTCAAAATCAGTCCCTCATTTATAAACCAATTCACAAAAATAATCCTTAAAAGTCCTAATGGTCGTTAACTTTTATTTACAAAAGTTAACATTTGTTAAAATCCTAAACCAAAGCCCGAGCCCAAATCCCTTATAACTCGGCCCAACCATTTCCCATCCCACGTCCCATTTTTCTTTTATAAAACCTAAGTCAACCCCGGTCAAATTCCCCTTTTTACCTCTTTAGTTAAAAACGAGCGGGAAAAGTAGTTTACTACTGTTCACCGTCCCCTCCATTCACCTACAAGGATGAAATCAAAGGGCTTTTGCTAATTGAGGGCTTAAAAGGGTAATTCAAGTATTAATGAGTGAGTTGGCAGGATAAAAACACTCAACCACGCAAAGTGCAATTGGTCAAGTCCACACAAGAGAGGATCACGGCAGAAGGCGGGGGGTGGGGGGGAGAAAGCACAAGAGAGATGGGATTTTTACTACTAGAATCACACTCCGAAGAAACAAAAAGTGGTTACATCACAAACGGATTGCCAACGTGGCAATCCATGTGATGTGACACTTTATGTTTCTTCTGAGTGTGATTCTAGTGTAAAATCCCATCTCTCTTGTGCTTTCTCACATTAGCCGTGATCCTCACTTGTGTGGACTTGACCAATAGCATTGCTTGGTGATGTTTTTATCCTGCCAACTCACTCATTAATACTTGAATTACCCTTTTAAGCCCTCAATTAGCAAAAGCCCTTTGATTTCATCCTTGTAGGTGAATGGAGGGGACGGTGAACAGTAGTAAACTACTTTTCCCGCTCGTTTTTAACTAAAGGAGGTAACAAAGAGGGAATTTGACCGGGTTGACTTAGGTTTTAAAAAAGAAAATGGGACTGGGATGGGGAAATGGTTGGGCCGAGTATATAAGGGAATTTGGGCTGGGCTTTGATTTTAGGATTTTTAAACAAATGTTAACTTATGTAAATAAAAGTTAACACCATATTTAGGACTTTTAAGGATTATTTTTTTGTGAAATGGTATTTATAAATGAGGGATCTGATTTTTGAAACCTTTGGAATTATTACTTATTGTGTTTGACTTGGGTTGACAGAGCGTTGACCCCAATGCTTGACTTTTTGTCCATATGCTTTTGAATTCCAGGCTTCTTGAGTGTCTCTTCCGTCCCCGGTGTCCGTGTTTGTCCTGTTTTTGTCCCATTTTATTGTGATTTTTTTGCTTTATCCGAACCTCCATCAATAAGAAAGGCAAAACAAGCTATATACAAGCATTTTATACATAGTTTTGGTCTTTTAAGGGTCATTTTTTATATAAAAAGGATATGTGTTTTTACACATATCAAGGACCTATCTTGCCAAGTTTCAAAGTTAAAGGTTTAATATTTATATGCTTTTTTAAAAAAAGGACTAAACATAGTAAAAGTTTATAAACTAAAGGGTATAATAGCCATATTATTGTATTCTTAAAAATATAAAAATATAATATTTTTATACAAAAAATTATAAAATATATATTAAATATTATAAAACTCGATTTAGTAAAACCGACACATCAAACGTTATTAACCCATCGATCGACGCATTATAAATCAATACATTAAATTTTTAACTAATTATCACCGACTAGCTTATGGAAGAAACTTAAATCTATAATTTACCACGTTACTAGGGAATTTCAATGTGAGGGGTTTCATTTGGTATACGTTTGACGTAGTTTTTGGATTTAACGATTTAAAGTGTCCTATCTCCTCAAACTTTTTACTACATACCTATGATATGATAGCCCGAACTATGTTTACGATGTTATCAAAAACCAATAAAATTAAATTAAACGTCATGTTAAACTTGTATGAAATAAAGACTTGAAGTATATACAACAAAACTAAGACTGACATACACATATTACCCCAGTTTCGTGACAGGCCGTTCACGTTCATTTCATAAACTTTTGCCATCAATCAGATTTCCTGTTAAGGTGATTCAATAGTCTCGCCTTTTCAATCTTTTGAATGTTTTTATAAACCCGTAAGGGGGATACATGCTTAATTGTTTTTAATATACACAAGTACTTAAAACCGATATTGTGAGTTCATAGCCTCGCATTTTAAATCTTTTGAATACTTTATAAACCCGCGAGGGGGATACATGCTTAAACCATGAATGCAAGTGTCTTTCTAACTGTATGTCAGATATATTATTGCCTAAGTACCTTCCACTTCCAATACTTCATAATCATGAATCATTAGTCACTTACGAGTGAATGCGAATATTGTGGATAGATCTATCGGGGTGTGACGACTCCCGTTGGTGTGCCTATACGTTTGGTACCAATAGCACTATATTTGACTTAATGGGTAACTTTGACAAGTTACCTTTCCACGGGGACATTTGTTCCTCAACCAATGTCACTACGGTGATTTCCATGTTAACGTATTGATGTCATGAGCTTAAGGCAATAATATTGTTTTCCATGATAATTGTATGTGTTGCAATTATTACCACTTATGATAACTTGTATTCGATTATTTCCATAATAATTGTAAATGCAATTACAATTATTAGAAACTATGGGTGTATAACAACGTAACCCACTATTGAACTTGTACTCAACTATTATAACTGAAAACCTATGAATTTTACTCAACCATTGTGTTGATATTTTTATCATGTTTATCTCAGGTAATTGAGCAACCTATGGCACGGACTTCAAGATGGCTAAATTTTTATCATTCAAACTTTATGTTACTAGATTTTGGGACCTGTTTCCATTTGTAAAACTCCGATTTATTGAATGATAACTAAATTTTCCAAAAACGTCTCTTTTGAGTCGTTTTCTATGAGTATGTTTATTGAACCATGAAGTAATACCCCAGATTGGCTTTCGCTGCTATATGTCAAAAATGGGGGTGTTATAGATTGGTATCAGAGCTCATGGTTATAGTGAATAAGGGTAAAACCTAAACTATAACTACTTTTTCCATCCAAGAAAGTCTTTCGTGCCACTACAATTTCCAGAATAGTACGTGTAAGAAATTTCCATGGCAGATAATACACTACTATTATATTATATATAAATAACTTATGTTATTTCCACTGGGTTGTTATACAGTCATGTCTTCCCCCCACCCATCCTACCCCATCTAATGTTGATGAGGAATGCGCTTTTCCTTCTACAAATATTCTTGACTATACTTCAACCTTACCGGACTATATCCTAGCCTCATCAGGAAACACCTCTCCTAACTTTTCAAATGATTTAACTAAGGATCTTTTAGCCTCACTAGCCCTCTCACCTTTTTATGATGACCCATATACGAAGGTCATGCAAGCATATGATGCTACTGATAATGAATTACCTATTCCACCACAAGCTCTTATTACTCCATTAGCTATTTTGACTCCATCTCTCGTATTACCACCATCACTACTGTTTGATCCCCGATATTTCTTTGTTCCTGAAGAATTATTACCACCTAAGAAGCAAATCCATCCCCCATCTTCTTCCTCAACTATGTTATCTAATTCATCTCAGAAGCAAGTCATGTACCTCTATTAACCGCCATCTCTCAAACTTTTAACTCCTACCCTACCTCATCTATATGAATTATTGAAAAAGTTCTATCAAGATGCGAGTAAAACACCATGAGAAATAGATAGAATAGTTAATTTAAACAACTTAGGAAGACCTCTCCTTTTTCACTATAAAAAGAAAATAGAAGAAAAACTTTTTAATGTTGGATAATCATACCAAGAGATTTTGATAAAGTAAAAAACCAAACTTAAGGAAGCCCACACAGATCTTGAACTACAGAAGATAGCAATATGGGACCAAGAGAACAAAGATTTTGCTTTGTGTATCACTTTAGGATTTCTGATTTAGAAATAACACTTGAGGATATCCAAGATCGCCATCAATTATATATGAAGAATCTTATGGGACACACTTCGTGAACTCCAAAACTACTAGATCGAAACCTTAAATCCTTAACCGCTTTTAGTTAATGAACTAAAGAACAACTGAGCATAATTATCAACACAAATCAGAAAATATTGGAATATGTAAGATATGTAAGATAAGTTATCTATAAATAAAGTTGTAATTCTATTATACCTTACCATTTCAACATCATATATGTCATTTCTCGTTATCTCCGTCTTCATCATTAAGAACAACATCACCAATTAGGTCAAACACGTCACCACCCAACTATCCCTTTAATGAATCCTTAAATTTTATAGACTAGTTTCCCCGAAAACCAAATAAATTAGAGTGGAATCAGAGTAGCACAGCAGAATCATAGTGGGCTCATAACCCCCAGGTCCCAGGAATCAAAGGTCTTTAAAAACTTCTTCAAGACGATGGTCTTCCCAACTTCTTCTTGACTTTATTTTGATAATATCAAAACTTGACATAGCTATCAATCTCATTGGTTCTTTTATATTCAACTCTGAGTTAGAATACTCGCCTCATACTTTTGAAAACACGTACATCCACCGCATTCTCAGCTAATTGGAAAATGACAGCAAAAATACTTATCTTATAACATCTTGTTTTAAGACATTAACGCGATTGGCATCTCATTATTATCCTCATCATTCCTTATGATTCTATAACAATACATGACATTGTTTTCATATCATATCATGTGTCGATAATTTTTAGGACTGATTAATTAAAAAACATGTTATACAAATGAAGTTAGAACCGCATCTTTATATGAATAAGGAAATTAAAACCCACCGGAAACCGTAATTTTTATAAATCTCAAGGATTAGGACCCACTATTTGGAAAGTGACAATTATAAAATGGGAGGGCTTAAATAAAAGGCAAACGTACAATAAAAATCTTAACAAATCTGTAAACCGTTTGTACGAATAAATTCCATTTCTTTAGCATTATCATTGCCTCGAATATATTCAACCATATTATAGATAGTTAATCATTGCTTCTAAAGCAATTAACAAACTATCATTCAAATAAATCTTGGGATAAGATTTCTGTAAGGGTGGAAGGATGTAACAACTCCAAATTTTCACCAATGAAATGTAACAACCCGTAATTCTCCTGCAATGGTATAAAAAAAAAAGAACCAACTATTATATAAGCACCTTTTTATAGGGAAATTTTTGCTTTATCATATTCTGCAAACGTTCACTTTGAATCTATTAAAGTAAACGAACTCACGCAACCTCTACCAATGCCATCTATATCTATGTTTATATCATGTAAACATCCTAATATGTCAAATCAATGTCCTAATATCATTTTTACCAAGTACATTACCTATTTAATGTGCTTTTCAAAATGTTACATCAAAACAAGCATTAAACGTTAACGTTTATATCAAAACCTTAATTATATGTAATGTTTACATATAAATGAATGTACAAGCCTTCAAGCATATGTACAAGTGATCAATTCATAATATTTGAATTACATTTTCCATCCTAAATCAATGTATAACTCATTTGAGCTTAATGTACAAGCCAATAAAGCATAGAATTCAAACTAGCTCATTTCCCTCCAAAATCTTAAGGATTTTGTATCACCTCTTTAGCACTAATTACAAGCACTCAATTTACAATATTTAAACACTTTTCCCTCTCTAATCTTAGCTCTTACTATAACCCTAAACCCTGATCCTAAACCCGAAAACCCTAGCAAACCCGATACCACTTAAACTAGTTCATAATTATAGTTTCAGAATCTGATCCATGATAAAACATAGGATCTGGGCAAAATCAATAGGCTTTGAGTATTAAGCAAAAATAATAGGTTGTAGCCCTTTGTCTTGTGATCATTTTTCCGGTTGACTCGACCCGATTCGATATCGGATGAATTAGTTATAGCCAAAATGGAAAAAGTAACACATATAGTAAATGGCTGTTATCTCTAAATTTTTATATAGTAACACCTAAATACGTAAAACTAAAAGTTGTAGAGGACTCAAATATCTAACCATGCTCACTGGTTTGAGTTTCATCGGAATTACGTTTTGTAAATGGAAACCAATTTACCAGGACTGATGTTGGCTGTCCAAAAACAGCCATGTATAAACTAAATAAACACCTCAAGCTCCTCCATGACTCACCACCACCTTCATCACCATGACCTCACCACCACATCACCATCACTCCAGCACCTTATAAGCACCTCCATCACCAACTTGTCATCCAACTTGGCCACCAAGTCTCCAAAACCCCTAGTCATCACCCTAACTTTACCATCTTCTTCCATCTTGCTAAGCTACATCTCCATAGCTCTCATGACTCACCCTAGCTACTCCTTGGTCACTACTCTTCAGCCCTTGGCCACCACACCAAGTTTACTTGGCCACTGCTCTTTTAAACTTGGTCCTTAAGTGTTCTACAACACTATATATACACGCATACATGTACACTTTCAAACACACCTCAAAAACTCATCACCACACAAATGGAGTTCTAGCTCAGCCAAGGAAGAAGTAGAAGGTCCCTAAGATCAGAATTGAAGCCAAGAACCAAGACGAAGAAGCCCTTGAAGTCGTTATTAGGCGTACGAACGCAAAAACCCTCATTCGACCCATTTTAGCTCAAGTAAGCTCAAAATCTTGTTCAATAAGCTCATAATCTGTATTAGAACTATCATAAGGTCTATTAGATCCTATATGAACTCTTGTTAAAGCCTTGAATCCTCAAACCCATGCGTTTTTTATTAAAACCCTAAAAATGACCCGTTTTGATTTTCTAACTAACGAATCCTTTTTCTAAACTTTTGTTACGTTAGAACACCTTATTTTAGCTTCTTCTAATAAGCTATAACCTGCAAAACTCTTTTGGATTTCAAAAATATCATCATTATGGTTTTTGGACTAGATTTGTAAATTATTTCCATGCAAAGGGTATATATCGTAACTTTCTGAAATTTATAACTAGAGGGGCTGAAAATATCATTATTCTAAAATTTAAACTAAAGGACCAAATCTTACCAATTTTTCAAAGTTAAAGGTTTAATATTTATATACTTTATATATAAAGGACTAAAACTTGTAAAAGTTTTATAAACCAAAGGTATATATTGCCATTTTTGTATTCTAAAAATATAAAATATAAATATTTTATACAGATTATAAAAATAAATATTAATAATATAAAACAAATTTTATTAAAACCCAACACATCAATCGTTATTAATCATCGATCGACGCATTATAAATCAATTACGTTATATATTTAACGTAATTTATCATCGACTAGCTTTTGAAGAAACT
Source organism: Tanacetum coccineum (assembly GCA_026074375.1). NCBI lineage: Eukaryota > Viridiplantae > Streptophyta > Magnoliopsida > Asterales > Asteraceae > Tanacetum > Tanacetum coccineum. Next base: position 1,355 of record BQNB010076233.1, on the reverse strand, counting down.
TAATCTATAACGTACCACGTTACTAGGGAATTTCATGTGAGGGGTTTCATTTGGGTATACGTTTTGATGAGTTTTGGATTTACGATTAAATTGTCCTATCCCTCAAACGTTACTACATAGAACCATTGGATTATGAAGCGCGAACACATATTACCCTCAGGTTACGTGACGAGGCCGTTACTTTCATTTCATATACTTTTGCCATCAATCAGATTTCCCTGTTAAAATGAGTTTATAGCTTCGCATTTCAATCTTTTGAATGTTTTATAAAACTGCAAGGGGGATACATGCTTAATTTTTTTTAATATAAACAAGTACTTAAAACCGATATTGTGAATTCATAGCCCCGCATTTTAATCTTTTGAATGTTTTATAAACCCGCGAGGAGGATACATGCTTAAACCATAAATTCAAGTATTTTTCTAACTGTATGCTATCCAGATATATTATTGCCTAAGTACCTTCCACTGCCAATATTTCTTAATCATGAACCATTAGTCACTTGCGAGTGAACGCGAATATTGTGGATAGATCTATCGGGGTGTAACGACTCTCGTTGGTGTGCCTATACTTTTGGTACCAATAGCACTATATTTGACATAATGGGTAACTTGGCAAGTTACCTTTCCACGGGGACATTTGTTCCTCAACCAATGTCACTACAGTGATTTCCGTGTTAACGTATTGATATCATGAGCTTAGGGCAATAATACTGTTTTTCATAATAATTGTATGTGTTGCAATTATTACCACTTATGATAACTTGTATTCGATTATTACTATTTATGGGTGTATAACAATGTAACCCACTGTCTATGATGACTTATATTCAACTATTTATCATAAACCTATGAATTTCACTCAACCTTTGTGTTGACCCTTTTAGCATGTTTATCTTAGGTAATTGAGCAACCTATGGCACGGAGTGGCATTGGACTTGAGGACGTCCAAACTTGTTATCATTCAAACTTTATGTTTTCATGTAGATTTTGGGACCTCTGTTTTTGTAAAACTCTGATTATATTGAATGATAACTAAATTTTCTAAAACGTCTCTTTATGAGTCGTTTTCTATGATTATGTCTGTTGATCCATGAAGTAATACCCCAGATTAGCTTCCGCTGCTATATGTCAAAAATGGGGATGTTACACTACACCTTAGCCTACCCTGTAGATTAAGTACTTAATCGATTGCTAGTTACTTTTGTGTAAAGTATTGTATTTCTTGTGTTTGTGTGCGTATTTTTTATCTATGGTTAGGTTAGGAAATTGCACAATGCAATGGGAATGTGAAAGTGCAGTCCAAATTAAAAATGAGAATGTGAAAGTAGTAGTTTTTTATTTCCCGTATGTTTG
>BQNB010076232.1:0-25773 GCA_026074375.1 Tanacetum coccineum | reverse complement strand
GGACGAACACCAAACCCAAACAAACAAAACCTTTTTCAACAACCAACTTCACTACAACAACAATCTAACTATTTTGAACATTTATACACGAAAATTGCAAGAACGCACCAAAAATCTAACTTCTCCAAATCTTAATGCATGTAGGATTTTAATAGTGGGATTTGTAGCTCTTGAAACAAGGATTAATAATATGTAAACGGATTTAATTGCATGTCAGAGATTTGATCAGAAAGTGGTGGTGAAGGGTGGCCGGTTCTTGGAGCTAGGGAGGAGGAGGAAGAAAATGATTTTGGTAAAAGTTATAAGTGTGTGTATAAGTGTCCTATTTATAGAAAACAAGTTTAGCACTTTGGCAATTTTTGTCCTTCCATCCTTAACCCCAATAAAACTAGTACAAATCATTTATCTCATTAATAAAATAGGCCAAAAACTCGGGTCACACCACGTTAGTAAATATTATAAATCTGTCCCACTAATTTTACTTTAAAATGTTATATCACGTAAAACACGACCTTTGAACACGGTTTTCATAAAAACTCAGGGAAACGCCGTACAATATAAAAATAACTTAATCACGCTCTCGGAGCAACAATATAAATTTTTCTGACTTTCTTAGACGCTAAAAACAAATAGAAACTCAATCACGGCTTGAAATTACCCTATAAATGGAAATTTTCATCAAACCTTATATAGCATAAACGACTATAATTAATTACGTAGCAAAAATAATTATCTTAGCTCGGGATAAACGTTGACCTGAAACTCGGCTTGTTACAATTACAGTGTCAAGTAACATGTTTAACCCCATCTTATGCCTCGGGTCGAAGTTCTGAACAACCATACTCGATATAAGTCGTCCAATATCAATAATTATACAGTCTCAGGTCTGACCATACAATTGTTGTATTACCTTATTTTGCGATTCACCTAAGACTGTCTTAGAGTAAAAAACAAACTCAAGTGATTTCATACTTGGATGGCAATAACTTAATTTTAAGGGTATAAAATTTTTGATAAAAATAAGGTTACCAAAATTGTGTATAAGGAAGCATGCATACAACCTTATAACACTAGTAATTTTTAAAACATTTTCATTTTTGTTTTAAAACTTCTATAAATAGAAATCCTATATTTTTATAAACCACATGCCATTTACAAAATTAGGGTTACCATGTTTTCAACATTTCTAAGTATAAGTAACCTTACACATATAAGGTTAATTCCCACAAGGAAATACTCAAACCCTAGTAACGACTACGACATACTTAAAATATTGTTTAAAACTGTTTATGTAAAATTTGTGAATTCTTGCGTTGTTCCGTCGCGTGTTCCATTGTGGAAACCACTAAACCTCTACGTTATAGAACGTTTGCAAGAAAATTACAAATTTACGTATATAGTCCATGATTTAACAAAGTGTACGTATCAATATACACACAATAAGCATTTTAATCATGTACTTTTAGTCCATATTAATTTTAAAAATTATTTTTGCATAATTATATAAAAAAACGCCACTATATAAAACATGCAAAACATATTTACCAAATTTAATCATACTAAACAAAATCATTTACGCAATTAAAATAATAATTCAACAAAAGTCTTCTCATCTTTTACAATTAACCAATTAATTCACGTAATGCATACCATACTAAACAAGCATGCATACAATATATATTAAGCTTAATAGCCATAGTTTACATGCACGTAACCCATGGTTGATAATTTATTTACAAGATAAATAAGCAACAATATATATTGCAAATAATATAAAAACATTTACATATTTTGTTTCCTTATTTTATGTGATATTTAGGACAATATATTTCACTAAATAATTTCCTAAATAAGATTTCACATAAAAAAGAGGCAAGTAAATATTCATGTTTCCTAATATGTGATATTTTAGGACAAAAATCTTTTACTAAATAATTTCTTAAAAAAATATTTCACATAAAAGGAAAATAATATTCACAAAATATGCAGCATATTTTATTTCCATATTTTATGTGATTAATTAGGCAAAAAAATATTTCACTAAATAATTTCCTAAATTAAATTTTCACATAAAAGGCAAGAAATATACACCAAATATGCATTTTTTACATCTTTTTACCATTTTTTATGTAATTATAAAGCTATATGATTTGCACATGATGCCACTGTTGGAAATCGTTATCTAAAATAACCTAATATTACATTAATATCATACGAGCTACGCAGCGAAATTAAACACATATAGAAACTATAATTAACATAAAACATAAACGGAAAGCGTACCTTTTAGCAAAACAAGCTAAATCAAGAACCGGAGCTTCTTAAGAATACGCACGTGTATTAAACCCGTGCTAATACCGAAACCCTTCGAGTTACTAAAAGCAGTAACCTCTACGTGTATCCACACTACACGTTAACCAATATCACCCGAATGCTAGTTCCACGAACCAACGTACGAAGAATACAACAAGTAGTCAAAAACCAAACTTCCTTATAAGGAGTGTTTGTTTTCATCACCTACAAGGAGAAGAAGAGAAGGATTGGATTTCCAATGAGGTTTGGGGATCCTCTATGTATAGTGTTATGATTAGGGTTACATAGCTTTGAAAAACGCTACCTAATCTTGACACTTTTGATCCCTCTCCTTTTCCTTCCATATGGCCGGCCCCAAAGTAACACAACACACCCTTGGTGTTGACTTTTTGACTTTTCTAATATTTATATATAATTACACATTAATTAAAAAGTCTTATAGTTAATTATTCGTAAACGAACAAATTAACGACCGTTAGTATTCTACTGTTGGAATATTAATATACATAATAAATATACATTTATATTATTATATACATACCAATAGAGTGATATCTAAGTGTATACGTGTGTGACCCTCGTAGGCTCACATATTCCTAGCCATATAAATATCCATATGATATGAGCATATTCCATACTTTTACTCTAAAAACGAGCTTAAATGAACCAAAAACAGACAAAAACTGCCAATATATGTTTGTTTTGCAATTTGATTGTGCAGAAGTGGATAACACCAAAAGACAAAAACCAAGCCAAAATGACAAAACAGAGCTTAAAGGGGGGAGGGAATGGAAAAGACGTTGCAAAATCAAGGCCAAAGTCAAAAATGCCCAAAGACAAGTCAATACTAAAGAATCAGCAGTCAAAACCGAGCGAACTGAAGAATACTATTGAATGCAATCTTAACCCATCTGATGGGCCGGGAAAGCCCAATAGTATATCTATGAAGACTGTGAAGACCAAATGGGCCCTCAATCAATTACAACAGCCCATTTGTGTGCAATTGACAAAGACTGTGAAGACTTTGAAGGCCCAATCCTAGCCCAGTTACAGCCAATCTCAGCCATTGTACACACAAAACCCACTCCATAACCTTATTGGGCCTTAAAAAGCCCAATAACACAAGCCCAAAAGCCCAATACAAGCCCAAAAGCCCAATACAAGCCCACAATCCTTTTTTATAAAACTCAAGGACCAAAAATGTAAATTTTAAAACCTTGTTTTATAATTAAAAATGAAAAAATAAAGAAAAGGGGCCAAAAATGCCAAGTTTTAAAAGTTGTTTTATAAGAAAAATAGAAAAATAAAACACAAGGGCTGGTTTTGCAATTTGCTTAAACTTCCTTTACTTCTTTTTCTATTAAAACAGCAGGGACCATTATTGCCATTTCCAAAACCCTTTCTTTATTTCTTTTGTTATAAAACGGAGGGACCATTTGTGTCACTTTCTAAACTTTGTTATAACTAAAAAAGGGCTCAAAAGAAAGTGAAAAGAGAAGAAAAGATGAGGGGCTAGTGTTGCACCATCTCCAAAGATCACGTTTAAACCTGCTAACCATAAAACAGTACCCACCCCGTACCCGCCAAAACCAAACCCACCCTTTCCCACAGTTTCAGCTCCAAACCACCTCTCAAGTACCTCTCCCAGCTCACCCCTCACCTTTCCCCACAACCCAATGACCCTATAACCCTTTCCCTGGCAAAACACTCAACCCGAAGCACCCCATCAATGGTGAGATGAAGAGAAGCCAAAGAGAAGGGCTAGGATTGCATCAAGAGTTTCTACATCTCACAACAAGCACATCCCAAGGAGTTTCAGCTTGTATAAAAGAGCCAATAACCAAGCCGAAACAACACACCATTTTTTTTATGTTTTTAGCTTAATTTTAATTCAAAGTCTTTCTTTTAATCATTTAAGTGTAATTTAGTTTATTTAAAAGTTTTATGTTGTAACAACTTTCAGTTTAAATAAAAGTTAAGAGTTCTTGTTATTTCCATTGTCGAAATTTTAAATATACTTTAAGCTGTTTTAATTCTGTTTAGATTGATTAAACATGTGTTAAAAGTTATTAAAGTTCACTTGTAATCACTTATATCAGCCTTATTTTACCCAAAAAATCAGTTAAAAAGCTATTTTATATATTTAAGGGGGTGTTTGGCATTGACTTTAAAATGGGTCAAATGGGTGTTGTTGTGGGTCAAGCTCACTCAGCCAACTTTGGCTGAGTGTGTAGGGGTAATCAAACCACTTAAACCACCATTTTTAGTTTTAAAATCAATTTTTAAGTGTTTTCTATTTTCTGTCAAATTTTCAATAAGCTAATTTGAGCTTAAGTGCTCAAGCTGCATAAGCAGCTTAAGCACATTGTTTTTGTGCTCTTTGGTGTTGTTTCTAGCCCTTTAACCAACCATTTGTTCTGTCCCTTTGGTTTGACCAAGTATGAGTCAACAAGTATGTATGCATTATTTTTGAAATCCCTCAATTTTAAGCCCAATAATCAGCAGTTTAAAATTGGTCTTAATGCCTAAAACTTTGAAAATAAGCTCATTGTCCACCCTTTTTAATCTGTTTGGATTTTGTTTTGGCTAAAAAGCTCATAAGAGCTTATTTCATAAGCCCAAAAAGCCCCTAGCCACTGCATTAAATTCCCCTGGTGCTGAGCACCATTTTCAGCCCTCTTTATCTAGCTTATTTTGTATTAAGCCCCTAGTTTCTTTTAGCTTTTATTGTAGCTTATAGGTAGCCCTTTAATTCCCCATAGTTTTGTAGCTTATCTCCCCCTTTAGCTTAGCTTATTTAGGGCTTAAAGTCCACTTTTTCTGTTTTCTTTCTAAAACTGTCACATAAGCTTAAGTCACTTCCAGTTTATTATAGGGCTTAATCTAGATACCTTAGCTTATATTTAGGACTCCCCTCTCCCTATTTATCTGTCCCCCTAGTTTCTAGCTTATTTGTTGGCTTTAATCCCAAAAAGCCAAGAAAAATAAGCTCATAAGCTTATTTAGCTTCTGCAGCCCCATTAAGCTCATTTTTCTAGCTTATTTAGTTGGATTCAGCTTATGCACCTTTTATGAAAAAGACTCCCCATAAGCCCTTCTACAACTTTGCTTCTTTGGCTTTTTGATAATAAGCACTTTGGACCTAAATTGCAATCGGGGTCCACTTCAGGGACTGGTTGTGTAATTTTCTCTTTCATAGTTATGAGTGTTAGTCCCTGTGGTTAGTTAGCCTGTTACCCCGTTAGTCCTTGTGTCCTTTACCCTGTTAGTCCCTTAGGTTAACTACAGTTAGCTTTAGTTAGTGTTATTTAATTTAATTAATTAAATTAGGTTTAGATTTAATTAGTTTAATTACTTTTTATTTAAACAATAAAATTTGGGCATTTTTATATTTTTAGAATTGTTAATTTTTTCTTTATTTAATTTTATTTTTTCAGAATTTTTATAACTTTTATTTTTTGTCTTTTTCTATTTTCTTAGTTTTAATTAGTTATTAATCTTTAAAAATTCATAAAAAATCCAAAAATTAATAAAAAAATATTTTTCTTTTTTGTAAAATTTTCTTTTGTCATTTAGTGTCTAGGAAAAATATAAAATTTAGTATAGGCTTTATTTTTCTTAAATTTCAGTTTTAGACCCGTTTTACCGGGTGCATTTTACCGTTTCTTTTCGTTTTACATTCAAACGACCTCCGTTTTAGTTCTAGTTTTCTTTATTTTTCAAATTAAGTTAATTAGAATTTAATTTTGATTTTTAATTTAATTTAGCATTTATTTTCTTAATTTTTAGTATTTAGGTTTCCCGATACCTGATTCTGTTCCCCGTATCTTAGTATATGATTTAATTATAGGAGTTCCTATAACTATTTTGTTTCCCATCGTTTAAGTTCTAATCCATATTAACAATTTTGTTTCCCGTAGTTTTTAAGATCCCATTCCTTTGCTTGTTTTCCCGTAGACTAAATTAGGTTTTTATATATTAATTTAGTTATAATTTATATCAGTTATTTCCATCATATATTCTTCAACATCCATTTCCTCATCAAACCAGGATTACTTTCAATTGCACCTCGTTGGGACATACACCCGGAATATCTCTTGCGGAACTATTTATAATTGATTCTTATATATTTAATCTCTTTTTGTAGATTTTGACCTTTTGCCTTGGTTAAGGGCATTTGGTTGAGACTTGCATTTGAGTTATTTTAAGTGTATACCGTCAACGAATCACTTGTGCACAAGAAATAATACACAACACTTTCATTTAATCCTTTTCCTTTACTTGTAAATCCTTACACTTTGTACCTTGGACCCAACTCCCTAAAGATTGGCTTGTCAAGGTACCCTAAACCCCCTCTTTTGCCGCACCCTTGCCTTCCCGAAGTAAACACGTTTTATGAATATGTACACAAAATTTTGCTTTTCAAGGATATAAGTAGAAAACTGATTCTTGACAAAAGTTTCAAGGTGACTCCTCTCAGCATGGCATGGTCCTTCCTGAAATATACATAGGTGATCAGGTTGTGTATATTTGAGGGCTAACGATGCGATGCTCATTTTCATCAAAATAATGTAAGATGGTTTACATGATAATAACTAAATAGCTCATGAGGTGATAGTAAAATAATTTATATGATGAAAACAAAATGGTTTCATAAAGTAAAAACAAGGCGATAGTAACGTGGTTTTTGAGATGATTGCAAGGTGGTATATAAGATGATGGAAAAATAGTTTATAAGATGATATGAAAATTTACATATAAGATGGTAGCAAGGTAAAATGATGGGAACAATGATTTACGTATTGTTAATAAATTGATTTATAAAGTAATAATGAATTGGGTAGGAAATTTGTTTATATGTCAGTAAAATGGTTTATAAAATGATGGCTTATCAATCAATAGTAAGGTAGTTTACTAATGACAGCGACTTTGTTTATGAGACGATACTAAAATTGTTTATGAGGTGGTATCAAAATAGTTTTCGAGAGGATTACGTGACAGTTCATAATGTAATAGTGAGAAGTTTATAATGTGGTAACCAATTTAGTTGCGGAATCGATAACAAAATGGTTTATAAAATGACCATGGAAGCAGTTTATGGAAGACAACGAAATAGTTTAATTATGTGGTAGTGAAATGGTTTATAAAGTCATTGTAAAAATATTTGAAGGGCTATAATAGTTTAAGGAGTGGCTTGCATAAATAATTAGAGAGTTAAGTAAAATGGACAAAGTTTTCATGACATGTGAGTTTGATAGATAATTTAAAATCTTTCACATAGTACAACGAACATGTAAAAGGAAGTATAACGTCAATATCTTAAAGGAAGTAGAGTTCATGATGGTTCTGACTTAGGTTTCACTAGGTAAGACGGGTCACAAGATGACGTAGGTGTTTCAACAATATAGGGCGGGTGTTCAAACTCGGAGTTGAATGGTAAGGTAACTAGTGGGATCAGCGGACTGTGACATGTAATACGGTATTATATAAAATCATGAAAAAGATTTAAAGACCATCATGTCATTCACAATGTCTTGAGAAAAGTCCTAGTATTTATATAAATAATTCTTATATCAATAAGTGTAAAAATATATGCAAGAGAAGGTAAGCTTATATATAAGTCATGTAAGCAAGTAGTGTAAGCAAGTAATGTAAACAAGTAAGAAAATAGTGTGTATGCACATGAAAAAGTTTGATGTGATGCAACGTTTATGAAAACGGTTATAGTCTAGGTAAAATATGCAACCTAGTTCTCTATAACCTTGACTCTAGATACCAATCTGTAACACCCTCAAAATAGGTCGCAGCGGAAATATGTCCGGGACCGTTACTTCATGGCATACATTGCACAAAAATATAAGAGAACGACCTCTAATTGAGTCATTGAAAAGTGATCTCGTTGATTGATTAAAACCATTGAACTTGTTTATGACATTTGTCCCAAGATGAATCAATATAGTAAGATAAAAATAAATCCAACGAGATTTGAAAGTTTGAATGTAAGAAGAAATCCATGAATGCAATCTTGTAAAATTTGGACTCCAATTGCACATTCAAGTAAAAGTAAGATCTTATTCACCTGTGAAAACTTGCTTAAATGTGTATACGTATAGTGGTGAGTATCATAAATTTATGTAAATGTAAATGTAGGACCAAAAGAGTGTATTAATTATTGCTTTAACCACAGTATCATAAAAGAGTGTTTAACAACTAGTGACGTTCAGTAAAAGTAGTGTGGATCACAAGATTTCAAAGTGTATGACATTGTAACACATACAATATCACAAAAATGTAATTACGATTCCCTAAGCTCATAACACTGACGCTCGACATGAATGGATGAAAATTAATGCCAATGTATGCCCCATGTAGATGTCAACCGTAATCTTCCCAAATCTGACATGGTATACGTCCATTAGTTCAATCCGTCGAACTAGTGAGAGCTACTCACCTGAACGGGGATGTCAATCCCAAATAGATCCATTTATAACACTCGTGCTTACACAATGTAATTACCGGTTCATGATAATGGGCAGTGTGGGTTATCGTTACTTAGGCATGCTACGTAATTATTGTAAACAATGAAAAGTGTTGTACTTGTGTCCTTTTGTAAAATGAGCAATGTATCCCGCCTCGAGATATGTAAATGAGTATGAAACGAGTTTGTAATGAGTATGTAAACAAGTTTGGAAACGTGTATGTAAACGAGTATGTAAACAAGTATGTAAACAAGTCATGAAATCAAGTATGTAAACGAGATTGTAAATGCGCATGTATTCTCTCCAAAAATAGTTCAAAACAAGTAAAATAAGGGCCATGAAACTCACCTCAAGAGAAATGTATTGATTATAGAAAATCAATAGAGTGAAATGTTACGTATAATCCAAAATGCAACCTAATTAATTATAGGTCGTATAAGTGTAATGTATTTAAAATAAATACAACAATGTACATTATCAAGTTATATCACCACCTAATAGTTTTCGTTTAGTTATAAGAGTTGAAACAACGTTTAAGTTACCTTTGCTATTTAATGTCCAAGTATATGTCTTCGAAACATTTTCTAATAGCTATAAAATTAATTATAGCCATCTCGCTTCATTTAGTATTTTTATTGTTTATAAAGTGTCACAATATATAGTTTAAGTGTTTTATAAAATAATATTTATAAGGTTTTAAACCGCGTATAAATATTATACAAGTAATGCTAAAATATTTCCTAAGGTTCTTATAGTCCAAACGAACCAACACTATTCATGTCATGGAAATAGTTTAAATTTTTTATATAAGAAGTTATCTAGTTTTCATGATGATTTTACTCATTTTTACACACTTTCGGGCTTAGAAAATTGCTATATGAAAGTAAAATATCATTCCGGGCAACATTGTAGTTTTATACTTAAGTCGACTCGAACCCGAGAGCCTTCAAAACACTGATTTATTTTCTGATCAGAAGGTATAAAACTATATAAATAAATTTGTAAACAATGCTTCAACAATTTGTTAAATAAATTAACCAACACATGTAGGATATCAAACAAAAATATTTTCTTGCATCCTAACATATTTGTAATATATTTTAACCATGTATATATATTTACTTGATTATGTATAAACCTTGGTTTATTTGTAAACTTTATAAAATAATAACTAAATGGTGATTTTACAAGATAATAAATAAGTATGTATGAAAATAATGAAAATAAAAGTATGAAATGTGATGATAAATCTTGAGTGTATGTGAATGAAGAATGAACACAATCAAACCCTAACTTTAACCTAAAATCCTTTAGAAAACCCTAACTACTTCTTTGAAAAACCCTAATCTTGTTTCTTGAAATCCTTGTTTATACTTGAACCCTTTCTTGCAAAACCACTTTGATTACCTTAGATTATACCCTTGATTAACCTTGAATGCTTGAAGTGTTAAGAAAATGAAAACTATGAATTGTTTTGTGTTGTGAAAATGAGTCGTGGGTTTGGAGTGGTATAGAGAGAAAGTTTGCTTGCAATTTTCTTATGAATTAAGAGTTGTAAGAGAAGTGTTAGCTTATAAAGGAAAGGTAGGCATGGTGTTTATAATAAGCAAAGCCTTAGATACACAAAATAAGACTTGATGGATAGTGACTTAACAAGGCATGCTTGGTTCTTTTCTTTCTTGTGTCTTGCCGTGTATTTTCAACCAAAAAGGGACAAGAGAGTGTTAAGAAGCTAGTGCATGAATGGTATATATTTAGAAAATATCTTATGACAAAGAAGCAAATTTACTCAAAGAAGCATGGGGTGGAGCGTGGGTTTGTAAGCAAAAGAAATGGGAGGATAGCTTGGTGTAAGACTTGTGTAGAGGTTTAGCAAGAAAGTTGGCATTATTTCAAAACTATGTAGCATTATTTTGTGTAGTATAAATTGTGTAGTATTTTGTGTACTATACATAGGCGTCCGTATGAATAGGAATGGTGGAGGGAAATAATTTTTTTTTTTAATGTGTAAGTATTGTGGGTATTCGGTTAAGAGTAGAAAGGTAGAATGGTTTACTTGAATGCAAAAAGGTTTCAAAAAGCAAAACCTAAACGTTTTATGTAAAGTAAAAAAATAAAATATGAAAAGTTATAAATTATCTTCGTAAAAATAATATAACACTTTTTTGATGTACCACTTTTACCTCTGGTTTGTGTCGGTTTAGTTGAATTGTTGATTTTGTTTTAGCGATTTAACTAAACGGTTGGAATTTAAAAGTAAACGCGTAAAATCCTAAAAATAAATAATTGAAAGTTTATTGACATAAATTGACCTGAAAATGTGAATTGTTACAATATTGATTCGGTTTAGATTATGAATTGACGGTTGACGAATTTTAAATGCATAAAACTCTCGATGTGTTGCAAATCCACTTTAGCAAGTGACGCATCGATTGATTTACAAATCAATATTTGATTCAATCAGTGAGATAGTAACTCACTGGTTCACTCATACCGTGTTGTCTGCTTTGAGATGCTCCAGTAATGAGAACGGCTAGTGCAGCAGCGAAACCCTGTTAAGGAGATTCTTTTAAATTCTACCTGATCACGGGCAGTATTTATAGTAAATAACGGGGAACCGTAGTTATTGCAACCATATTCCACGAAGTAACAAAGATACTTTCATCCATATATGTTGATTATCACTAACCTAAACCTGCAGGTATTCCCGATGGTGGCAGCAGCTAGTCCAAGACGAGTCAGATTCATAGCCACATGCTCATACCCGACCGACATATGTAAAGACATTATAAAAGCTCAAGTACATGTTTTAAAAGACTTCCGCTACTCGAATACAACATGTCTTCCTTGATGTCACAAAGTGTTAAAGTTAAAGAATTTCAAGAAAGATGATTATACAAGCTTTCAAGATAAAGAAAGGTATAAGCATGTCGGTCTGAAGGTCACAATATCACAAGAAGGCAAAAGATCACAAGATGATGAAAAAAGATGATGTTTGGCTGATGATCTCAAGAAGCTCAAGATCACATACAAGTTAAGCTAAAGGAACAAGCTCAAGCCTAAAGTGTAAAGATCACTACATATCTCACAAGATAAAGACAAAGTTCAAGACTACGAGCAAGATTGAAGACATTCTTTGAATGCTGAGTGATATGTGTGAAAACACATATCCGTTTTATATCAAAAATGACCCATAAAAGACAAAATTGTGCTTAAAATGCTTGTATTTTTGCATTGTTTTGTCTTTGTGATTGTGCTAGGTATGGATAATGCAAATTCAACAAGAAAACGGTTCAAACCGGACAAACACGGAACACGGATCGGATAGAGTGAACAAGAGCCGGGAGAATGCTTTCAAGGTCAACCAAAGTCAACCATTGGTCAACATAAGTTAACTCACTAAAAGACAAAACCCTAAAACTTACCATAACAACCCCTAGAGTTAAACTTATTTGCAAAAATAACCCTTAAAGCCCTACGCGGTGTTACTTTCTATTATAAAGATAACACTCGTTATCCTATACCAACACCAAATAACCGGCCCAACACCTTTTGATATTAACCCTTTTACACTCGGTCCCAAGTCAACCCTCCCATTGTCCCGGTCAAATATATCAAACAAAGATATAAAAAGGTTAATAAAAAGGGGCGCGAAATTGTTGTTGTTACTGTTATCTTCTTCTCATTTTACCATTGAGCATAATCAAAGGGCATGGGAAAATTGATGATGTGGCTTAGTTATTTCAAGTGTCCAAGCAGTGATGTGGGAGAGTGTACTATAGAGCTTCCAGTGGCTAAAAATCCCAAAAGGTTCTGCACGCGGGCATGGAAGAGACGGGGGTAATGGATTTTTACACTAAAGTGGAGTGTTAAAGAAGCACAAATGGATGACACACGGAATGTCATGTTGGCATCCCGTGTGATCATAAATCTATCCAGAGGCTCAAAGTTAGATCAATTGATTGGCAAAAGTTATGGTTGAGTAAATGGGAGCGTATAACAACTGAAGGACTAGAAGCTTCTTTATGCAGCTATACAATACAAGGGCTTCCTCATCTATCAGCATATATCGGAGGAGGAGTTTTAAGTAGCTTTTAAAATTAGCTTTTAAATTTGTAATTTTCTTTTAAGTAATGTTTTAGTTTAATGTAATTTCAATTTCATCTTTGTAATAAGCTTCTTCTATTAATAAAGTTTAAATTCGCATTGAGTTACTTAAATTTTCTTAATTGGTTAAATAAGGCTATGTTTAATTCAATTAAGCTCTTAAGGACTACTCATATGCTGCCTCTTTTCAACTCAAAAAAGCTTAAATATGCTATTATTTCTTTTTTTTTTTATCTAAAGCATATACAAATTCCTCCCCTAAATTACCAAAGCTAAAAATAGATGATGGATCAAACCTGGAAGGATCCATAGACTCTACTGGCTTATTTTAAATAAGCCAGAGCTTGTTGATATAAGCTGTAAGTGAGCTCTTACCTCTGTTAGTTGAGGTATAAGGTACATGTTTCTTTATATTTCAGTCTTACTCATATCTTAGCCTAATTTTGCATAATTGTTTAAACTGCTTATTTGATTGCTTGTTTCCATTAATCTTGCTTATTTGTGCTTAATTCTGTCTATTTGTGCTTATTAAATATGTTTGAGTATCTGTTTTTAAGTTTTATAGCATAGATCTAAGTTTTCTTAGTTTTGATTCATAAAACTTACAAAAACTTAAAATAAGTAGATATTATTAGCTTTTGTTTTGGCTTATTTGATTCATTGATAATTGTTTATGAGGTTGTTATAATCTGTTTAAAAATCTGGTACTAGAGTTATAATCATTAAATCTGTTTTTCATAAGTTCATATGGAATTTATCAATTTTAAAGGGGTGTTTGGCATAAGACAGTATTAACTTAGGTTAATACTGTCAGAGGCTATTTTGTCTCTTGCATTGATTTTTAACTTCATTTTAGAGTTTGTAATGTTAATTTTTAAGGGCTTTAGAGGTTAAATCTGTTTTTAAGTAGTGGTTTAAGATCTGTGGTTTATAGTTTTGCTTATTAGGTATAATCTAACAATTAATATACGCTAAAAAAACCCCCCAAAAAAAAAAATAAAAAACCCCCCCCCCCCAAACCCATAAATATACCCCCCCCCTTTTTCCCAATTTTTCTCCCCCCCCCCATGTTCAAATTACTTTCATAACTCTTAAATTGGTGTTTATTTAGTGTAGAAGTCAAGAGTTATAGGTCTGCACATTTGGATTTGAGTTTTGGTTCAAAATATGCAAACTGCATCAGTAGTATTAACTCACATCAGGTCATTTTCAAGTTGAATTTTAGAAGGCTAAATTAGTTTTTAGATTTTAATTTTCAGAATCAAGTAGATTAGAGGTCTTACTTTAGGTATTCGCATCTTAGTTTTTGAAATTGTTATTACAGCAATCTGTTTTAAGCTGGCAATTAAAGCCATTTGTTCTTGTTGAATCCAAAACCAACTCGTTGTTTTGAGTTTCTAGGCTATTTCATTTAGCTTTTTCATAAACACTTTGATTTCAAATCATTTTCAAGATGTTGTTTTAGGTAAAGTATTAGTTTGTAGATTAATCTTATCTTAGCTAAAAGTGCATAAGGATCTAAGAGCTTATAGAAAAATAAGCTTAAAAAGTCCCTATGTGCCTGTTTGGGTAAACAGTCCTTATCAAGTGCTTATTTGAGTTTTATAGCTTATTGCTTGTAGGATTTGATTAATTTTTTCTTTATTTAGCTTATTAGGATAGAATCAAGTTGTCTGTAGCTTGTTTAGTTCAGTTATAGCTTATTTTAGCTTTTCATTAAAAATCCAAAAATATTAAGTCAGTAGCTATTAGCTTTTTCATTATTCTTTTTAGTTGCTAACGGTTTTTCAAATGTATTTTGGTTTGCAATTCTAAGTAGCTTATTAGCTGTACTTTTAGTAGATATTAAGCTTTTAGCTGTAAGGATCCTTTAGAGAGCTTAAAATTAAGATCAAATAAGTTCATATGGCCTATTTTGTTCTGTTAATAGTTAAAAGAGTTTTTCTGGATTTATAGCTTATTGCTTGATTCTTTTCTAGTCAAACTTAGCTTATTAGTTTAGCTTTAGCTTAAAATTAGCTTAATTAGTCATAGGGATTGCTTATCTTAGTTTTTGAGCTTTTTAAATTTAGAAAAACACCAAAAATATAGTTAAGTAGTTCTGTTTGCTTTTCAGATATTTTCTAGCTTATTTAGGGCTTTTCAAAAATAATTTCTTTTAGTAAAAGTGCTTAATTTTAACTTATCTACAACTTTGTTTTTATAAGTTTTCAAAAAAAAGGGAAGATGGAAATCGGGGGTGAGCAAGGCTCGAACCCCCGACCTCAACATCCTCAACCTTTATAAACGCCTCACACCACACACCTCTAACCAACGTGCCCTGGGGTCTTTTTCGTTATAGCTTCACAACATTTATTATTTGTATACGTTTTTCCCTCTTTAGTACAATAAGTTGTTTAAGCTTGTTACACAGCTTATTCGATAAGCTGTGTAACCAAGCTTATTTTTCCTAGGTCCCTCTTAGTTTAAGCTATTTTCTATAATTTTTCCAGGATTTTTATATTTAGTTTAGTATTTTTAAAATTTTATTTTTATTAAAAACTTTAAAAAATCATTAAAAATAGAAAAATAATCAAAAAAATATAATTCTTTTTTAGAAAATTTTCTTTTATCATAAAGTTTCTAGGAAAAATAGTTTTGTTTTCGTAGGGTTAAAATTGGAAATTTTCAATTTTTAAAGAACGGGTTTCGTTTCCGTTCACGTTTTTCGTGTTTTTAAGCTCATTTTAATTCCGTTTTTGTTCTAGTTTTCTTTAAACTTACTTTTTAGTCAAATAGAGTCTATTAAAAGTGAAAAATTCATTTTAGGTTTAATTTTGAAAATTTAGGGTTTTTAATAACCATTTAGGGTTTCCGATTTGCGTTTTTAGTTAAAGTTTAATTTCCCGTTATTAAAGTTAGGTTTAATTGTCCTTTAATTTGCCCTCTTTTAGGATTCTAGGAAGCAAATCATCTTTGAACCAATTCAAATCATTGTTCGAACAACAAACGTGGTCTCAATTTCATAAATCATTGGGGAAATACGACCCGGGAATCATACTTCCCGGTTAATATACGTATTATTATATATTATCATGTGATTTTTTCTAATTACCTTTGTCCTCAAGGGTAGTTTGGGAATTTTCTATACTTATATTATTTTACGTGTATAAGATTGCTACGATCATTGAGCTTAAGATTTTGTAAATTGGAGTGACCTCCCTTAAGGGAAGATTGTTAGAAATCAAGAAAAGACTCGGTCACTCTTAAATATGTATCTTGTAGGTCTTAGATAATATTTGGAACTTATGTAAGCTATGGCCAAGCTATGGAAAGCCTGGATGGCGGCCGATTGTACTTGCATATATACTTTCCTGACCATGGAGAGGATGTTGGCTCATTTTATAATCTAATATTCTCTCTTTTCGACCTCTTTCATTAGCTGATTATTTCCCCCAACTTTTTTTACCGACTCCTCAAAGAAATCCGTGCTTTCTCTCAACATGAAAATGAATCTCTAACCGTTGCTTGGCTTCGTATGAAGGAAATGCTTAGAAATTGCCATGGTCATAATCGGTCCAAAGGCAATATTATCAAAATATTTTATCATGGTCTCAACGAGATAACCCAAGAAGTTTTAAATGCCGCAGCTGGTGGTATTTTCCTCTATAAAACACCAAATCAAGCTTATCAGCTTCTTGAAGATAAAGTATTACTCAAGCTCGACTAGGCTAAAAATCAAAAAACCAAATCATCTCTTAAGAAAACCGTTGCTTTCGTCGATGAAGGTAACAATAATTCCGATACTAACAAAATCATGGCCCGAATAGATGCCATGACCATAAGAATGGATGCTCAGTACAAAGAACTCTAATCTCGTGCTAAACAATCAACACCCGATCTTGACGATGATGACATACCTATGTCCTGGTGATAAGAGGTAATTCATGCAAACCTTTTTGTAAGATCGTTTTTACAATGGATTACGCAGACCGAGACTCAATCGCGATAATTGGCGTTCAAGCTAACGGAATGATTACAACCGAGATAACTACCGACCCAACACCGATGACAAATCCTATTATCTTCAAATATAATTCAACGATTTCATGAAATCTTAGAAATCAACCAATGCTTTTGTCAAAGAAACATTCATGGACCACAAAACTCAACCCGAAACAGTAGCCAAAAATCATCAAGCTTCCAATCCAATAATCGTAGACAACTAAGTTCGACAAACTCGTTGACAAGCAATATGGTGACCTTTTGTGTTACTCTTCCAAGCACACTCAACCTAAGCCCGAGGTAAACAACTCTAAAGCCTACCAACCACATCAATATCGTGATGGCATGTAAATTACCGTGTTTACAAGAAGTGGTAATCTATGATCCACAAGATAAACCCGAATGATCAACTAAACAATTCTAAAACCCCTATCAACTTTGATAGCGATAGAGAAGACGATGAACCGACACCACAACCAAAAACTAAACCTCTGAAACCAATCATAGAAACGTTGTTACCCAAACCATACAAACCAAAAATCTCGTATCCTTAACGCCTTAGAAAAGAAAAAATGGAGGCCCAATATGGAAAATTCCTCAACATGATTCGAGCTGTCTGAATCAACGTACCTCTTGTCGACGTTTTAGCCAGAATGCCTAACTATGGAAAATTTCTCAAAGAACTCATAAGCAACAAACACAAAATCAAGCAAATTTCTGCCACATTCCTAAGCGATGAAAGTTCCTCCATTCTTCAAAACAAAGTTTCGCCCAAACTTGGAGACCCCGGAAGTTTCCTTATTTCGTGCAACTTTAATAAAACTTTCTCTTGTAATGCTTTAGCCAACCTTGGTGCTAGCATTAACCTTATGCCACATTCCTTATATGCGAAACTATCTCTCGAAACTCTTAAGCCTACCAAAATGAGCGTAAAAATAACCCGCAGATCATTCCAATACCCTGTTAGAATAGCTAAAAATATGCTCGTTGAAGTTGGTAAATTCACCTTCCCTGCCGATTTCGTTATTCTCGAAATGGAAGAAGATAACAAAGTTCCTCTCATTTGGGACGACCCTTTTTTCACACTGCTGATGCAGTAATTCGAGTTAAACAGAAACAACTCAATCTTTGATGTGTGTTTTCCAAGCTTTAAGTTTATAATACTAGAAATACCAATTTCTACTAAAAACACAACACTCGGTAAGTATACCCGTTCGTGTATAGTAAAGCTTTAGGTAAGTCCAGGTCGTTCCACGGAATTGAAGTTTTCACAGTTTGTAATTAAGGTGCTAAGGTGATAAGATTGTCAGGATCAAAATTAAACCTAATCTTACTTATATTGGATATTATTAACGAAAAAAATTAAAAGATGATTCAATCAAATGATTAAGGTATGTTTGTTTAGGCAATGCATCACTTAGATAATGATGTGTTTGGATGTGTTCTAAAATGAGAGTTATCACATGTTATAAATTCTTTCGGCTTTAATTAACTAGTGATTATATCGATTAATAACACCCAAATCCTTTCGGCCTTTATAAGTTATTATATACCAATATATTTAGGCGGATGATTAAACACGTCTATTAAAGAAACCCATTTCCGCTATATTATTGTATATTTATGTAATTACCATTTAATAAACACATATCCAAACGCTTCATATCAAAGATCACAATATGCCCAAACAAACATAAGATTACTACTCCATAATCAAAGAGATGAAGATCATAACAATCATATAAATTCCAGAAAAGTTCATATTAAAAGAGTTGTAGAAATTATACCAACGTTTACAAGATCAAAGAAGGCGATTACAAGTTTTCCCAAACGAAAACTATTCTAAAACCCAAGCTATTGATTATAATTGTCCTGAACCCTTTAAGGTGATGTCACCACCCTTGAAATTCATGGTGGAATAATGAGAGAGTTGTTGTGGAAGTGTGTGTGAGGATATGTAAGTGTGTGTAAAATAGGGGAGCCAAGGTCTCCTTTTATAGGCTGAAATCGGGCAGAAGTGCGGCGCACTTGGTGAGTTAATACTGGTATCATTTAATTCTTCGAAGGGAAGTACGGCGCACTTAGTAAAATGTGCGGCGCACTTGAGGAGTTAATGCACTTCTTTGACCGAGACTTTAATTCCTTGAATTTTGAAGGAAGTGTGGCGCACTTGTAGTCTTTTTCAGCTTTAGCCCTTTATTTTTTTTTAACTTGCTTTCTGTTGTGTATAAATACTTGGTTTTGTTCTATTTGAACTCCGAATGTCTTCAAGTGTACTTTTAAGCTCTAGTTCTTTGTGTATTCTTGTGTATTCTTCCACGAAATGTACCTAGAACATATAATAGCAAATATACTTGATTAAGTACCAAAGTTCACGAGAAATGATCAAATAAATGCAAATAACGTCGCCGAAAATATGTATAATTTAGGCGTTATAAAATCCCTTCACACTTAGCTATTGCTTGCCCTCGAGCAATTAAATCGAAAAAACAAGATCATTTATTGTGACATGGAGAAAAATTCATTTTAGCATTAACAAGTGTTTATCAGTTTTATAACTTTTCAGGCATAGACATATAACAGAGCACCTCACATAAGGAAAGTGTTTGTTTTTTAATTCACACGACTCACTCAGATAGGGTTTTATATTTGTGAAGTCACTCAATTGCACAGAATTAATCTAGGTCGCTACCATATGCTTGTACTAGACACATAAACATGCCCGTTGGGCGTGAGCACCTAGACAGAAATCTCAAAGAGGCAAAACGTGATAATGATGAGGGTGAATAGCAGATACTTGATTCCATGTGCCAGAACTTTGCCTTATACTTTGAACTTTCATTATTATTATTTTTTTCTTTTTTTTCTTCTTCTTTTTTTTATCATATACTGCGATAACTAAGGCTGGCACAAAACTTCTTCTTCATCGAGCACATTTTTCTTGCTCTTGGGATACATTGGGGATCTCAACACTAAAAGCGAGTGCTGCAGATACATGATTGCATAGGGATTTATTTCACCTCTTATCATACGACTTTGTCTATAAATTAACCTCACTGCGGTCTAGTAAATGATGATCAAGTACAAGTTCTGGAGCTATTAAATTACCGGCCCACTCATATAACTTTATACCGGTATCAATGTTCTAGAAAAGGCGACAAAGACCATACGTATCCACTCCGTAATGGACGGATTGACACATATGATGCATTCAACCTAACTCGATCAGATAAGCGCAAAAATTATCTTGGGTATCAAAGATGGATACCCGAATTCTTTAAGGCTAAATTTCTCACAATTTAAGTGGGTTGATTTTTGTGCTAGTTAAAATGTTAATCCAGTTAGATTTTCCTTACTAAGAGTATGCATTTTCAAAAAAAAATTGGAAAAGCAATATATAATTTTTAAATTTTTAAATCTTCCAGAAAATATCAGTTGAAAATTTGAAAATTTCTACAGGGCAAACATGGAGGGGCATGATTAATTTTTCCTATTTGCTACCTCTCCACACTTAAGTTGAACATTGCCCTCAATGTGAGAACTGATAAATATAGAAAATAGGGAAAATTAAGGGAAAACGGTACTTCCCGGGGCATAGAGAGATATAGCTACGTTGGAGCTATCCTTGAGTGATTCCATTACGTTCTTTTTTTGTGAGGAGCGAGAGCTCCTCCACACTTAAGTAGAGCATTATGCGTAAAATTGAAACTTCCCGGGGCTCATAAGTGCTTGGCTGAATTATGAAGGATATGGCGCGAAACGAAGCGCCAAGCATGTGTATTCTACCACATGTAATATAATAAATATATAAGTCTCCAAGT
This sequence comes from Tanacetum coccineum, assembly GCA_026074375.1. Lineage (NCBI taxonomy): Eukaryota > Viridiplantae > Streptophyta > Magnoliopsida > Asterales > Asteraceae > Tanacetum > Tanacetum coccineum. Next base: position 5,069 of record BQNB010076232.1, on the reverse strand, counting down.
GTAAAATGCCAACCACCAATCCAAGCTCCACCTAATTTATTTAATATGTAAATTAAACACAACTACGAATACCGTAAAATACTAAAGCGCACTTTCGTAGGCATCACGGTTGCATTTAGCGCATGCAACAAGCCTTTAAACCCATCGGTGTCCCGAGTGGACGAGTTATAGTCTCGTGAGGGTTTCTTGCGAACACACCCACAAAGTTCGATAAATTTCTTTTTGGATGCAGAAATCAAGATACGCGACACACCGGCCGAATGCGTGACATACTTAAAGACTGCAAAGTTTTTGTTTTATATATATTTTTTAGTTTTTTATTATTATTATTTACTATTACTACTACTACTACTATTGTTATTATTATTATTATTATTATTATTTTGATTTAAAATACCTTAACAATACGATTCAAGTGGGAATGATCCACATTTAAACATTGAGGGTATGGGGTCTTCGGTATATACTCAAGGAATGGATATTCATTTGTTTTTACAATGTGATAGTTTCCTTTCGATGTCTTAATTGGGCGGTCTTTTTTAATTTTATTGTTAACGATGATAGAAGGTGGTGGATCTTTTTAAATTTTAGGATGATCATCGGACTTTCCACTCCCGGTGAATACGGCATTCACTTGCTCGGTGTGAGCTTGAGGAGAAGGTTATGGTTCAGTCCTATCGGTTTATTCTGAAGATATGTTTTGAGATTTCGACCACTCGTCTATTTTTGTTTCCATATTTTTAATTGCAGTTTAGAAATTCTTTTCATTTTGTTTCATTTTTGAAATCATATCATTAAAATTGTTTTTGAAAAACATATTTGTAACGATTTCACTCCCTTCATCAAAAAGAGCATCAAAATCTTCTTCTAAGATTTCATCGATAACATCAATGCTAAAACATGTATCATCATTTGAATAAGAGTGTTTATCGCGGAATCGATTGAAAAGGTCATTCGTTCAGTAACAACTCCGAGATTGAGTTGTTTTTGTTTTACTTGAATTACTGCATCGGCAATATAAAGAAAGGGTCTCCTTAAAATTAGAGGAACTTTACTATCTTCTTCCATTTTGAGAATAACAAAATCTACAGGAAAGGTGAATTTACCAACTTCAACGAGCATATTTTCATCAATTCCAATAGGGTGTTGGAATAATCGGTCGGCTAATCTTACGCTCATTTTAGTCGGTTTGAGAGTTTCAAGAGATAATTTCGCATATAGAGAATATGGCATAAGATTAATGCTAGCACCAAGGTCGGCTAAAGCATTACACAAGAAGGCTTTGCTAAAAGTGCAAGGAATAAGAAAACTTTCAGGGTCTCCAAGTTTAGGTGGATCTTTGTTTTGAATCACATCAGAACTTTCATCGCTCAGGAAAGCGGATGAGATTTGTTCAAGCTTGTGTTTGTTGCTAACGAGTTCTTTGAGAAATTTTCCATAATTCGGTATTCCTGCTAAAACATCGACAAGAGGTACATTGATTCGAACGGATCAAATCATATCAAGGAATTTACCATATTGGGCTTCCATTTTCTCTTTTCAAAGGGGTTGAGGATAAAGATTTTTTGGTTTGTATGGTTTAGTGATGACATCAAATAACATCTATGTTATAGCATCATTTATCCTATGTAATTAACCCATTTTGTATCATTATTGCAAAGAATTGTTACTTAATCATTTATATTTGAGAATTGCAGTAATTATGGAGTACTTGTTGAAGATTAACTAAAAGGCACGCATTCTGGAGCTTAAACAAAGATATTTGAATAATACTGTTCTAAAGACCAATACGCCGTATCCAACAAGGAAGATACAGTGTATTTGTGCCTGCACTCACCAAAGACCACGAAGACCACAAGATCCAATACGCCGTATCAAAGAAGACCAATACGCCGTATTTAAGCTATATGGGAATAGAATATTCTAGAAGATATCAAACGTGGTCCCTACTCCATGAAACCCCTAATACGTCATTTCCAACACCTTTGATACGCCGTATCGATACCGACTTCAGACCTTATAAATAAAAAACTCAAAAACGAGTTTTAAGTGTGCTAAATCATATTCTCGATACCTAAACCATAAAATTTGATTTTAGAGGAGAAAAAGAGCAAAAGAGGTCAAGCAACGCAATTTATTCCATATGAGACAACGTGCAATTTCTTATATTTTTGTAATCGTTCAGTTTTTGGTATCATTCATTAACTCGGTTAGTTTACCTTAGCTAAATCATTACACTTGTATTAATTATGACGTTTGAAGGCTAATACCTTCAGGTATTAGCCATTGTTATGAAGATCTTAATGTTTGATTTTGTTTATCTCGATTTCTTAATTTATCATTGAATTTATTAATTATGTTTATCACATGATACTTGTTTACGTGCTTAAGTATACGACCTATCATTCAACTAGGTCTAGTCCTATATATTTAATGTGCTACAACTTCAGTGTTGTTTGGGCGTAGGCTAAGAGTCCAGGATAGCTCTTCATATAGTAATGCATATAGGTGGAACAAATAGGATCACTAATAACGTCCAGCTTGCCTCGATTAAACTGGTTGTACCGTTGTAGGTGGTGGCTTAGTCCTAACTAATAACACTCTGATCATTGGTATAGTCTGGATTATGGACTACCACCTAGCACAAGTTACTGTTAAACAGTAAGTGAGTAAAGTCTCTATGAGCTAGGGTTAGTATGACATGCACGGTGTGGTCCTCTAGATAAATTATAATCAATATATAAGGATGCTTTATGCGGATGCGTTTAATTATGACAGAATGCTACGTGTCTAGGTCTTAGGAAGAAGTCTCACCCAAGTCTAAGAATGATATGCCGCTTCGAGATAAGTAATCAATGCACTAATAAACAAACCAACGTTTTGATTAGATTAATAATGGTAAATACAGTTTTCTTATATTTGGCTAGATCGCTTGATGTGTGTTTTACAAGATTTAAATTTATAATACTAGAAATACCAATTTTTACTAAAAACACAACACTCGGGAAGTATTCCCGTTCGTGTATAGTATAGCTTTTAGGTAAGTCCAGGTCGTTCAATAGGAATTGAAGTTTTCATAGTTTGTAATTAAGGTGCTAAGGTTAATAAGATTGTCACGGATCAAATTAACCAAATCTTATCAGATATTATAACGAAAGTGATTAAAAGATGATTCAATCAAATGATTAAGGTATGTTTGTTTAGGCAATGACCACTAAGACAATGTAGTGTTTGGGATAGTGTTTATAAATTTAAAAAATAGAGTTATCACAAGTTATAAATCCTTTTGGCCTTTAAATATAACTAGTGATTATATCGATTAATAACAAAAAATCCTTTTGACCTTTATAAGTTATTATAACTAATATATTAAGTGGAATGACTAAACACATATATAAAAGAACTCTTTCGGCCTAGATTCTTATATAAAATATGTTTTACCAATTAAATAAACATATATCCAAACGCTCCATATCAAATATCACATTATGCCCAAACAATCATAAGATTACTACTCCATAATCAAAGTAAGCAAACACATAACATTCATCATGAATTCAATAAAGATCATATTCAAAAGAGTAACAAGGTTTATACCGACTTCAAGAGCAAAATATGGTGATTTCACAAGAATTTCCCAAGAACATCTTATTATATTCAAAGCAAAATCCAAAAACTATGAACAATTCTGTCACAATCGATTATAGACTCGAATAAACACTTCTATTATGCTTCTTTGATGGATCAAAATCTGGGAATTGATGGTGGAGAGTGGTGGTAGTCGATGGTGGTGATGGTGGTTTGAAGGGGAGTTTAGATCCTTGATTTGTCAAGCTAAGATCACCAAAAACACATATTCTAAGTTGTAGAATCGGATGGGATTTGTTTGTGTGATGGTGTGTGAAATGAGGGAGCCAAAGAGGGTATTTATAGGCTTTTCAGGGGCAAAAGCGCGCCGCACATATTTATTTGTGCGCCGCACATCGGGTGTTAATGCACTTAGCATTTAATTGCCATTAATTCTATTAAATTTGTTAGAAAGTACGCCGCACTTTGGGTAAAACCGCCGCACTTTGGGTTTTAAGGATTTTTCTATTTTGGTGAAAAGTATGCCGCACTTTCTGCAAGTGTGGCATACTTTTTATCATTTTTAGCAGTTGGCCTTTTTCATGATTATAGATAATTGAATTCTTTTCGCGTGGCCTCTTGAACCAACTAAAACGGAGTTCGTATGACCGAGTTATGACCAAAACAGTGAGCAGGTGTCGGGAGATCATTCTGCTTGAGTTATTTCTTCATTTAAGCTTCAATTCTTCGTGTAATCCTCCAAATTCTTCCACGACGCCTACCTAGAACATATAATAGCAAATATACTTGATTAAGTACCAAAAGTTCATTAGAAATAATAAAATAAATGCAAATAACGCCACCGAAAACATGTATAATTTAGGCGTTATCAAATCCCTCTACACTTAGCTATTGCTTACCCTCAAGCAATTAAAGCGAGAAAACGAGATCATTTATCATGACGTGGAGGAAAAAAAATCATTTTTAGCATTTACAAGTATTTACCAGTTTTATAACTTTTCAGGCATAGACATATAACAAAGCACCTCACACGGAGAAAGTGTTTGTTTTTGAATTCACATGAGTCACTCAGATAGGGTTTTATATTTATGAAGTCACTCAATTGTACAAACATAATATAGGTCGCTACCATATGCTTGTACTAGACACATAAACATGCCCGTTGCGGCTTGAGCACCTAGACAGAAATCTCAAAGAGGCAAAACGTGATAACGATGAGGGTGAATAGCAGATACTTGATTCCATGTGCTAGAACTTTGCCTTATACTTTGAAAAAAAAAATTCTTTCCTTTTTTTTTCTTTGAAGATTTCTTTTCATTTTAGATACTACGATAACTAAGGCTGGCACAAAACTTCTTCTTCATTGAGCACGTTTTTCTTGCTCTTGGGATACATTGGGGATCTCAACACAAAAGCGAATGCTGCAAATACATGATTGCATAGGGATTTATTTCACCTCTTATCATACGACTTTGTCTATA
>BQNB010076231.1:5411-31217 GCA_026074375.1 Tanacetum coccineum | reverse complement strand
AATATACTCCTCAACATTTTCATATGTATCCTTGACTTTTTTCAAACCTAATTTCTTCTCATACCGACTTGTATCTACTCAAACACAAATAAAATAATGACTTAAAGTAAGTTTCATGATATGGGTTATGAAATAAAACATTATGTGAGTAATAATATGAAGAAAAAAGGAAAGAAAAAACACTATTCTTGTCTAATTCCTTACAGGGATGATAATAGCCCCAACCAAGAACTATTTTGTAGAATTTATGGGCACATGATTCTTCTTCTATTAAGTTTTGTCGATTGCCATTAAAAAGGGTTTTTGTTGACACCAACAGGTTTTAAGAGTAAACAAACAATCGAAACCATCAACCACCATTTCATTTTAACCCGAGTGTGACATGTTTATGCCTGGAATAGTGATTCGAGTGGAGGGCGGTGCAATTTTGGGGATGGGGGAAGAAGATCGTTCTGGACACCTCTACTAACTAATGAAACGTGTAAAAGAAATAAAAATTAGAAAGAAAGAAAAAAAAAAGAACGGGCCGGATCAAACAAAACAGGCCACTGTTAGCCCATGACAAAAACGACAACTACGTTGGTCGTTTTTGTAACGCTCTTTAGTATATATACTAATATAGTGCCATACATATAGGAAGTCACTAATCATTAGTTAAGACGTGTATGATTTCATTAATATAAGATCATGGTTTCTTGATAGATTTTGAATATGAATCAATCTACCCTTGTATGTGGTTGAAAACTAATGAATGTATTGCAGCCAATTATGAAAGTGGTAGCTGATAACTGTCTAGACATAGCTATGGATAAAAGTGGATGTTGCGTGTTACAACAATGTGTGTTACACGCCGATGGAATATCAAGAGATAGGCTCATGGCTGAAATCATAGCCAATGCACTTCCTCTCTCTGAACACCCTTATGGGTTTGTACCACTTCTCTTTGTAATTAATCATAGATTTAACAATATAAATAAGATTGTCATTGTTTTTTATTACTTAAATCTTTCAGGAATTATGTTGTGCAACACATAGTAGGGATGCAGATTCCAGAAGTTACTGGTGAGATAGTGCGAAAGCTTTCTGGGAATTTGGTGCATCTTGCTACGAACAAATTTGCTAGTAATGTTGTAGAAAAGTGTTTGAAAGATGGTCCTGAAGATGAGTGTGTGCCTATTGTTCGTGAGCTAATAAACAGTCCAAACTTTCTATCAGTTGTTCAGAACGCTTTTGGGAACTATGTTGTACAATCCGCGCTACAAGCCGCAAAGGTAATTCGGTCATAAGTTGCAATGGTAGAACTTTGTGCTTACTTTAAACTTGACCAGTCTGTAACCTGTCTTTTAATACTTTGAAGGGTTCTCTTAAGGAGGCAATGATCAGCAAAATTCAGAAAGAATATCCGTTTTTGCACAGTCATCCCCATGGGAAGAGGGTTCTGGCATTGGCTAGAAACAGTAAACCGCGAGGGTCGTATTCTCATGCTTAAGAGGTGTTGTTTTGTGCCACTAGTTATCACCACTGATTGTTCTTCTATATGTTGTGGAGTAGAGTTCCAAGGAAGCTAAGCCGTGTCTGTTATAAGGTATATGTCGAATTATAAATGTTATCTAGGTCGTCTTAATTAGGTTGTTTTGTCGTAATATGTCATTTGCTAATCTAGTTGCAGTTGTAAGTGCAATTAGGAAAGATTGGTGGATATAAGCATATTATTAGTGGTGCATGTTAATGTTTTGTGGTCGATGTTATGTGTTCGTATTGTTAAGACTTCAGCTGTTATATTAATAGTGTTTGTGTTCTAATATTGATCTCTATGCATGTGGTTTGATTTGGTTTTGGTCAGATGTACCCGTCAACTAGTTTAACCTCATTGTTAAATTTGTTAATCCATGTAGTTTTTAAAAGCCCGTTGATGCTAATTAATATGATCAAAGATTTGGACATCATTAAGCTTGTTTCTGTTCGTGGACAGACTATATATTTATGTTATATGGCCGCTTGAAATTGGATTAGTGTGCTTGTTATTTGAATTCCATGTTTTGGATTCATTTTTCCTTGATGCATTGAAATGTCTGACTTTTCCATGGTTTTGTCAATGAAACTACCTTTGCCGTTATGATGATCCCGATCGCTAAGTTGACCTGAATTGGTCATTGAAATTGAATCAAACCCGTTTCAACATGATACTTGATTATTTCATTTGGCCATATTCGGTCTTAGTCATAGGGTATGAAACTGGAAAAAATCGGTGAGTCAACATGACTCGTATTGACCCGTTACCAACCCATCTGTATCATCACATCTTCATCAAGAAATAACCACTTTGAAATTATTTCACAACTGTGGTTATATGATCGAGCGACCCATTATTCTTTTTCGTGCGTAAATTAATGACTTGGTAAATTACATAACAGTGTCAATGATGTACTACGTAGTATATTTTAAAGAGCTGGTATAGCATAACGTGATGAAGTCTATTGCAGTGCCAGTGTTGATAGGGGGGTGTACGCGGATTGATTTGGTTCTGATACTTGGAAATTTTGTATCCACACTCTATTTGGTGGTACCTAGTTCTACATTAATCCGAAACAAAACAGGACTACATGGTACACGATTCATCTTGTCTAAAATTAGACAGCTAATTACTTGCTGATGAAATCATTAATTGCTTAACTGCTCGAATCTACTGATTCTAGAGTCCAAAAAATGCTTAACGAGCTAATGCATAGGAATAACAAACCGACTCACAGTATATTTTAAATACACATAACAAAAACATCCGACAAGAATATTACACCAAAAAATATATGTGCACGATCTTAGTTTAGGTGTAGTAAGGCCGCTCGCTGTACTGAAACGAATGGTGTTCCAAATAAAACAAAGGTGCTGTGTTTGCTTTAAAAATAGGTAGTAACAAGAACCCAAAACCGTAATACCATTAATTGCACTGAAAATGTCACAAACCAGTACTGAGCATGCCACGATCATAATCAACTTTGCGAAATTACATGTACAATGCGGAAGTAACGCTAACAATTTTGATAATCTAGAATTAGAAGCGTATTTATGTGTGTGTGGCTGTGTGCATACATTGATCATACACAAGTCCAGTAGCAATCAAGAAGTGATAGTTCTTTTCCAATTCTTTTAGCGATTCCAGAATTTATACCAAACGCTGCCTTATTAGTATGATGTTGAGCAATCACAATCAAATCCCATAAACATTACAAACACAGCCCTGGTGATGACTAGAAAATGGTGTTCATTTATTTCATTCATAATAACTAAAGAGACACATTAAAGGCCACTACATAAAATTGGAAAAAAGAAAAAGATACATAAAGCAATGAAATTAAAATTGAAGAGCAATTGCGTTTGCCTTTGTTGTTGTTCTTGTCGCCATGGTAATGATTATGCAATTGAGTTTAAGGACACTTGGATCTGCCTTTGTTGGTCTTCTTGTCTTTGTAGCAAGGGCATTCATGCTTGTTATCCAACATATTCGTTGTATACGTAGGCACACACTTGCAGTCTAAGCAACAAACCTGGCAATACTTCATGCACTTGTCCGGGAATCCTGACTTCAAGCACCTTACCTTACACTTGGCTTTGCAAAACACTTTTTCCCATTGGATCAAACAAAAAGGGTCTCATTAGATATTATATTAGCAACACAGTTCTAGTGTACCACATGCAAGTTAAATATTTGTCATAAAACATCAAACTTATATCATACATATGTAATCGAACATCATTCCATATGACCAACGCTAAAAAAAATACAGCGAATATCAATAGCATTTGAACGAGTTCCCAAACTGTCACCATTATGGTCTTCGAATGAAATTTATGGAGTAAAAAACATGTTTAGAACATTTTGTAATTAACGTTACTTGTATACGATAACTTCTATTGTTTACAGCTAATACATAGAAATCAAATCGATATACCTTGCATATTGGCCAACGAAGGTGGAATGAAACTAGTCGCAAGGAGAAGTGAAAGAAAAACTCCAAGCAAGAAAATATTCTTCATATTGTTTTTGTGCTAGAACTTGGAACCCGAACTCAACTGAATGACTAAAAATCAAACAAATTTTGGTGAATGGTATTTTTGCTAGTTTACAGAGAATAAGAATGAGTAATATGTAACTATACTAGAGGGGCAGTTTATAGTAGCTGTAGAGTGAAGCAAGAAGAGTGTTTTATAGTGGAAAAGAAGGGTGGCCAAAGATATGAATAAAGGGTAGGTGAGTGTTGCATATGGAGTGATTTGGATTTGAAGTGTATGTTGAGGTTAAGGTTGCACACGAAATTTAGGCAGTTTTAACTTCGTTTTTAAATGCGAATTTTCTTATACAAGTATGTATTATTAGTTAACATCGTAAAACGAGTGCTTTTTCATACGAGTGGGTGTCGCCCATGGCAGTTCCGGGTGTCGCCCAAGAGCTCGTGAATATGTTTAAGTATAGGGAAATGCTATTATCCTAATCATAACCTTTGTTGTTAAACATAACCACAAGTTGGAATAAAGCTCCTTTTTTTAAAGTAAGCTTGTTGAATTGTTAACCATTCCCAGAACATTGGAGCCTTCTTGAATTGTATTAGTCGCAGTCCACAATTAAATTCGAAAACTTGATATCCTTTCTATGCTCGTCCAATAATAGAGAGGAGACAAGTTATGTAAACTGGTTTATGGCATTGAAGTGATGATGACCTTATAATTTGATAAATTCTGCAGTTAACAGAGCTTCACATATTGGAAATTTAAATATCTCCTGAACAAGTAAGCACAAACGTCTTTTAAGTGCCGCGTTAAGTATTAATTAGCTAAAACTTACTTTTCAAAATATGACAACTATGAAAGAGTTATAAATAAACAATATTGATGTTCAAGTTGAGTACTACCAGAATTGTGCTTATGTACATACTACTGTATTATGTTTGTACCACAGAATTACTTTTCTCAGCCCTTAAATGCGACTATTAGCATCCTGCAGAAACAGTACCTTAATACAATCATATAGTAGTTTATAGCTAGAACCAACATAAAATGCAGGAATGTATGAAATCCTACCATCGAAAGTAGTATACTCATAACGATATGTTTCTTGATCAGAAACATAATGTATGCACAATTCATAGCCAACTTAAAGTTCAAACCACACAAATTAACAAAGTCAAACTTGTAAACTAAAGAGCCAACTACTACTATGAATTAGACGAAAAGCAACACACAAATGTTTCGATTGCACAAATTCAAAAGGATATATATTGTCTGATACACAAAATCAAATGAGAGTGAATTCGGACTTACAGTACTAAAAACATTACTTATATTACCCCCAAAACGTCTGTTCTTAAAGCTAGCTTCCATTTGGAGTAATATATGCACAACCTGCTATTTCTCTTTCTTAGAGCCAAACTAATTTCGCTCTCGGCTGAGAGTGGCAAAGGCATTGCAAATCCCTAAGAACTAAAACGTTCAACAAAAATTTGATTTTTTAGAAAGATTTAGTTGCACGCCGCCCTCGTAAATGATTCAGAATTGAACCCCCAAGTAAAACTCAACAAACTAATGTCTAGAAACACGCATGCAGATTAATTTATCAGTTGATATGTGGCTTAATAATCACCATTTATTTGGACTCATGTCTCATTCTTCTTAATATGAGTCATTTTCTTTTAAGATTGATGGTATTAAAATTTTGTTTTGGTTTGGCCATGACGCATGCAAGCAACCAAGTAGCGTATGAGTCGAACATTATAAATATACACATTAGGCGTCAAATCCACTGTCGTTTTGACAGTGGGTCACCTGCTACAGTAACGGGCTCCCATTTTGGGCCAGCCCGATTTTAGTCTCTTTTTTTAATTATTTTTTTTTTAATTTGTATGCAAAAAGTAGGAGGGAAAAAAAATATTACAAAAGTTTCGATTTATTCAGATAAAAAAAAATACAAAACGGTCCCTCAACTTTTAACTATTTACGATTTTCTTACAAAAAAAATCCCGTAAAAAAATTAACAAAAAAAACACGTCAAGTTTTTATTGTTCACAACTTTTTTACATTCATCGGCCCAAATAAAAAGATATCGAACCGTCCCAAAAAAAGAAAAATATTCGGGAAAAAAATAACCCGTCCCATTCCCGTAAAAAAATTTACAAAACCGTCCCAAAAAAAGAAAATATTCGGGAAAATATTAGCCCGCCCCAACGCAAATTTTTTTTCCCCGAATCATACAAAAAAAGAAAATATTAAAAATTAGCCCCGCATAACGCATCGCCCAAAATAAAATCCCCCGAAACGTAAAAAAAATTATTCGGGAAAAAATTAGCCCCGCCGCAACGCGCGGGTTCATTTGCTTGTTACCCACGCAAATTCTTTTTCCCCGAATCATACAAAAAAAGAAAATATTAAAAATTAGCCCCGCATAACGCATCGCCCAAAATAAAATCCCCCGAAACGTAAAAAAAAAATATTCGGGAAAAAATTAGCCCCGCCGCAACGCGCGGGTTCATTTGCTTGTTTTGGACAATTGTTACCACTGGGCCAAATTTTTAATTGAGCCCACTATCTTAAATGGACAAGTTAGCTAGCTAATCTATGTCTCTATGATCTATCAAGCAAATTTTCCAATTTCAATGAATATTCGCCTTTACGTGTTCCTTTTGCTTAGTTTTAGATTTTTTGTAACATTTTCGTACGACATTTTTACATTCATATAAAAAACATGATTTTAGAAGGAGTTTGTTGCTATTATAGAGCATTAACCCAATATAACATAATTATAAATATACACAATTACCGACAAAAACACTGTCGTTTTACACTGTAGCAGCTACATTGCTACAGTGTTCAGCCCATTTGCTCCCACTTTGGGCCGGTCCACTTGAATTTTTTTTTTTTTGCAACTTAAAAATATATATATATATTTGCTTGCCACAAAATATGAAGAAAAAAAATATACAAAAGTACTTATTTATTCAGATAAAAAAAATATCCGCGACATGAGGCCCAACACATAAGCCCATATAAAAAAAACAAACTATTAAACATGAGATCGAAAATAAAAAAAAAAATTGTTTTTTTTTAAATTTGTATGCACAAAGTGGGAGGAAAAAAAATATTACAAAAGTTCCGATTTATTCAGATAAAAAAAATACCCGCGAAAACATCTTCGATACCTAATAACTTTAAAATAATCGATATGGTCACAAACGTACAACCCATTATATTAAAAAAAAAACTCATATAGCAAAAAAAAAACAACACTTTAAACATGAGGCCCAACACATAAGCCATATAAAAAAATTATTACTAATATACACATTTGTCGACAAACTAGCCTAAAATTCGCATAAAATGTGGCCCAAAATCTGGCCCAAAAAAAAGATATCGAACCGTCCCAAAAAAAGAAAATATTCGGGAAAAAATTAACCCGTCCCAACGCAAAAAAAAAATTCCCGAATCGTACAAAAGAAGGAAATATCCGGGAAAAAATTAGCCAAAAAAAAACCCAAAATAGCCTAAAATCTGGCCCAAAGTAAAAAAAAATACAAAACGGACCCTCACCTTTTAACTATTTACGATTTTCTTACACAAAAATTCCCGTAAAAAAATTTACAAAGCCGTCCCAAAAAAAGAAAATATTCGGGAAAAAATTAGCCCGTCCCAACGCAAATTTTTTTCCCCGAATCATACAAAAAAAGAAAATATTAAAAATTAGCCCCGCCATAACGCATCGCCCAAAAAAAACCCCTTATTCAGATAAAAAAAATTTCCTCGCGACATGAGGCCCAACACATAAGCCCATATAAAAAAAAAACTATTAAACATGAGACCGAAAATATTTTTTTTTTTTTTTTTTTTTTTAAATTTGTATGCACAAAGTAGGAGGAAAAAAAATATTACAAAAGTTCCGATTTATTCAGAAAAAAAAAAATACCCGCGGAAACATCGTTAGTTAACTAATTACTTTAAAAATAATCGATTATGGTCGCACAAACGTACAACCCTTTATATTCAACAAAAAAAACCTTATAACAAAAACCACAACCCTTGAAGCATGAGGCCTAAACAACATAAGCCATATATTTATTACAAACTTTAAATAAGACTTTAATTAAATAGCTAAGGGTAAAACTGTCTTTCTGTCAAAAAGTAAAAAAGAGAAAGCAGTAATAAATGCAATTTTCTTAAACTGTGTGTTTTTTGTTGAGGGACAATAATTTTGAGACGGAGGGAGTACTTATTTGGTATAACGTCATCGTTGATAGTGCATTGTAGCTTTATCAATAGTAGTTTTATGTAGCGTTGTCAATGCCCATCGGATGGGTAATGCTACTATATGTAGCTTTATAAAGAGTAAAAAAGCAATGTTTTAAAAACCGGTTTTTAAATTCACTTGGCCGAGTCACCGGGTCACGGTTCAACCGGTTTTTTTGGTCAAAATCGGCTTTCGGTCACCCGACCGGTTCACGGTTCAACCGGCCGGGTAAACCCAGGTTTTAAAACATTGGTAAAAAGCAACAAAGTATTTGAGAGTTTCATTTTTAGTTCACAAGTTGTATTTTATCTATTTCAAGAAATTCATACTCATGTTTTTTTAACAGCAAAACAAAATTTATTTAAACTAGCAAGGCGCTAGAAAAATATTACAATGGAGTTTTTAACCAATCTTGCCAATTTGACAAGTCATTTCCTCTATTATTTAACCATGAAAATGAAACTAAGCGAATATTATCAAAAATATCACATTTTCTCATTTGTTGAGAAGAAAATATGATTGCATTCTGATATTTCCACAACGTCCAACATGTAGCAGCAATAATCACCAGGAGACGATCACATTTAATCTTGGACCCCAAAAACTAACCAAGCCACGAATGACAATCTGAAAACGAGTTAAGTTGTTGAGCTGAGAATTCAACCCATCTGAAAATTAGCCTCCAAACTTCCTTTGCAAGCGAGCATGTGAAGAAGATATGATCAGCTGACTCAATTCCCGTATAACAAGAAGGACAACGAAGAGATTCTATCTCCAATCCGCGTAAAGATAAATTCAAACGATGCGGTAGATGATCAAAACAAAGTCTCCAAATAAAGATGTTCACCTTTATTAGAAGAAGATTGGACCAAAGAGAAACATAGCTATTGATTGGGAGAGTGGTCGCGTCAATGTGTATTCGAGTATCACTATCAGAGAACATACCGTCTTTACTAACCATTGCCATGTATCCGGAGTGGAGGTTAATGTCACTGAATGAAGTTCACTGAGTAGTTCAGTCAATGAAGTGCCATTCCTACCATTTTCTACCGGACGATGCCATTGTCAAGAAAAAGTGTTACCTGTTATGCGGTCTGATATCAGACAATTCTCATTATTATCTAAATGAAATAATCTGTTGTAACTAATGTTTAACGAAGATTCCCCAATCTAAGCGTCCTTCCAGAAACGAATTGATGTGTCATTCCCCAATTTAAATCGAAGGGTATCTATGGGAAGAATACATTTTTCATGAAGAACATTAGACGAAATAACAATGTTAGCCCAAGTACCTTGAGACGAGTACCTTTTATTTGCGATACTTGCATCTTTACCATGAATAGCTTTAACAAGAGACACCCATAGCAGATTCGGGTTTGTAACTAACCTCCATCTCCATTTTTGAAGTAATGCGAGGTTAAACGCATTGAGAATACCTACTCCAAGCCCATCGTTGTTTTTAGAAGCTAGAATCTGATCCTAACGAACCCACGACATCTTCTTGTTATCATGGTCACCACCCCAGAAAAATTAGCACAAAGTTTTTCCAATTTTTTAAGAATAGATTCAGGAACTCTGAATATTGACAAGTAATATATACCCAAGCTACCCAACACCGATTTGATTAATGTCAATCGACCACCAATCGATAAGAGATTAGCTTTCCACCTTGAAAGTTTAGCTTTAAATTTGTCAACGAGCGTGTTCCAATTGGAGAGGTTATTCATATTCGTCCCTATTGGAAGTCCAAGATATATAAGTGGTAGGCTACCTGCTAACTCTTTTATAAAACATAACGATTGAGAAAAATAAAAAATTTCATAGTATGTTTAATATTGTCAATTAACAATTTAAAATACTTTTTTAGTGAAAAATTTAAGTTTCTCGTGGCCAAATTAAATGGAGCCACAATTTAATTTCTACAAAATTAGTTAATTTTATATTGTTTCGTATAACTTTAAATGTTTCAAGCATCATCATCAATTGTATTTTGAAAATTATTTATTTAACAAAAAAAATTTATTTTCTTTAACGTAGTTATCAATATTAGATAAGAAGAGTAAGAAAAATATCGCAAAAAAATAATGAGGGAGAGAAATTAAAGAAAATGAATAGAGTAATGAGAGTGAAGGAGGCATCACCCCCCTCCATCAAAATCTAGTTGATTTTTTTTTTTAACAGCAGCTTTATTAAACGACTAGCAAGGAGCTTTAGAATTAGGGACAAATTACAAGATACGGGTTTTTGAGCCAAATCGATCCAATTTGAACGTGGTCTTTGCTTCTAAACTTTTCACACCAATAATAAGAATTAGATACCTTGCTATACTAAAAATCTCGCCTGATGAAGGAGTATCCTTCTCGGAAAATGAATCTTGTTACGGAACCATCCACACCCGACCACCATAAAACTATTGAAGTTTGTCTTCGACACAGTTTTGACGATTTGCTGAAGTCTAAGAGATACCAAACCAAGGTGTATCATTCCTCATAAGAAGTAACATCAAGTAATCACATTATGTTGATTTAAGTTTGCTTTCAGCCTTTCACCGAGTCCATGAACGAGAGAAAAAATAAAAGCACTTTAATGAGTCAAACGTTCTGGAGCGGCGTCACTATGAGTCAGATTAAAAGGTTGGTTTGTTTGTTTAAGGGCTCTTAATGAAAAACAAACACCGCCTTAATGTATGAAAAAGAAAATATAATAAAAATATAATTAAATAATTTTTTGTAATTTAATATATAAATTTATATATTAGGTGTATTTAAAAGCATAATAAAAAAAAAGAATGAATGGTAGTAGTAGAAAATGGGCCCACAAGACATTAATGATTTGTTTGGTAAAACGGAATGAAATGTCAAATGAATGGAATAACCGACGTAATGTAATAAATAGTGGAATGTAATGATTCATTACCATTATTAATCATGTTTGGTTTGTATGATAAGACGTAATGGAATCATGATAAAAAGTTTAAAATGCCCCATGAATGATAGGAAGTTAATTTAATACGCTAGTTAATGGTGAAGTTTTATGTAATTTGATTCCATTACAAGATGGAATGAAAAAAAGTATGGGGTCTCAAATGAATGGTTTTGGTGTAATGGGTCATTTTTTTGAATGAATCATTACATTCTATAAATGTAAACAACCAACATTTTTTCATTTCATCGTAATAATCTTTTTCATTCCCCTTTTAATGACAACATATCAAACACTACGTAAATGAGACGTATTCTTTCAAAATGTAGGCAATTCATATAGGGATTTAAGATAACAAATATTAGGGACTTATCTTCATATTCGGGACCCACAATGAGATACCAAAAACAAAACACTTTCTATTTCAATTCTACCCCTCCGGATATAAATATCTGTCAAAACCAAAATCCACCCTTAATTCAACCCCCCCCCCCCCCACCCTCCCCCCCACCCCCCCCCCCCCCCCCCCTCCCCCCCCCCCCGGTGCCCCCCCCCGCCCCCCTATTCCCCCCCCCCCCACCACCCCCCCCCACCCCTCCACGCACTATATATAAAAAATGGCCGGATGCGACGTCGTTTTACGCCAATTTGTTAGCCCAACAACGGCCCATACTAAAAAAAAACTTTTTCCGGCACAAAATAGATTAAAAAATAAAAATTTACAAAACGAACCTTAAACTTTTAACTATTTATGACTTTTTATATAATAAACTTTATTTATCGAATATATATCACTCATTCAAGATCCCCCCCAAAAAATTACCTGCGGAAGAGATCTTACGCATTGCGAGAACCAAAACGGCCCAATATTGCAACGCTTCTGACATACGCACGATTTTATAAAAAATGTTGAAGTTTAATATAATATAAAAAATTAGAAAATTTACGAACCGTACCCTCAACTTTTCACCATTTACGATTTTTTATATAATAAATTGTATTTATCAGATATGTAACACATATTTACCGATTTATTCAGATAAACAATACCCACGGAAAAAGAAGACACTTCTGAATTGCGAATCCGAACAAAACGAGCTCCAAAAAATATTGCGCTGCTTCCGACATTAGCTACAGATTTTATAAAAAATTTTGAAGTTTTTTGTATATATTTCAATGAAAATATGCTTTCAAAACACACCAATAAAACTGCCTTTAATAACTTTAAAATAAACGACAATGTCACGAAAGAAAACGTACAATTATATAAATGTTTAAATTTTTTAATTTACTTAATACTTTTTTTACAAATGCTTAGTGATAATAATAAATTACATGTGCTAAACATACAAGTCCAGAGGGCAACGCTGCATAGCGTCACGCAAAAATACTCATTTTCCATAAATCTGATTCGCAAAAAATTATTCCCAGCAGACAGCACCGGCCATCTTGATTGTTGTTAGACATTCTAATAAACTTTTTCATTACTATATCTTTCGACCATTACATTTCAAGGCTTTGTTAAAACACCACTCAATTTCTTTTACTTAATACCATACCAATCAACTCTAAACATGCACCAATCAAATTAGTTTAAAAATATATAACAATAGTAACATATTGTAAAATGAAATAGCATTTTCCGATTCAAATACTATACTAAATCTAAATCTAAATTTAAATTTAAATTCAAATCAATTCTAAACCACTTAGAAAGCGTTTGGTTGGTGGGTTTTGTCATAGGTGGTAAAAGTTAAAATAATATTTTGTTGTTTGGTACATTATTGTGGGCCACAAAAAATTGGGCCTCTGAGTGGAGTGATTACTCCGTACCGTAATTATATTAGCAATCGTATACAAACCTGGGTGCTAAGTATGGATTTTACGTATTTCCTGCCGTGATATTCCATTTTGGTGGGGGCTACTTCTATACATGTTTTACCACACATTCTTTTATTTCATTTTGTCCTATTATATATAATTTTGATTTTAATTATATTATATACATATACTGTGTGTAGAATAAAACTATATCGTTTTGACATAGTTTGCTACAGTGGTGCTACAGTAAACGGCCCATTGGGCTCCTACTTTGGGCCGACACATTTGACATTTTTTTTTTGGTTTTTCTTTTTC
This sequence comes from Tanacetum coccineum, assembly GCA_026074375.1. Lineage (NCBI taxonomy): Eukaryota > Viridiplantae > Streptophyta > Magnoliopsida > Asterales > Asteraceae > Tanacetum > Tanacetum coccineum. Next base: position 17,890 of record BQNB010076231.1, on the reverse strand, counting down.
TTTAACTAGGTAACTTTAAAAAAAAATACTCGCCACAAAATAGGAAAAAAAATTACAGAAGTACTTATTGATTCAGATCAAAAAATAACCGCGACATGAGGCCAAACACATAAGCCCATATAAAAAAAGAAACTATTGCATAAAAATAATTAAAAAAAAAATTTTTGCTCGGCACAAAATAAGAAAAAAAAAATTACACAAGTATTGACTTATTTCAGATCAAAAATACTTCAAGGGACTGTCAGCCTAACACATAAAACATATAAAAAATATTATTAAAAATAGACCGGAAAAAATAAGACAGCCGCACAAATATACAAAAAAAAACACAAATTTAACGGGGACCGCATCAACGCCGAGGGCCAAACAAATAATATAAAAAATTATATTAAAAAAAACCAAAATACCCAAAAAAACAACCTTTTAACAACATAATTATCAGAAAGCCTTTAGATTTCACACGAACGGCATTTGTATAAGAAACATCATCAGCCTAAAACAATTTAGTTGGGGTGAATAGAACCGTAGTAGGACACATGTTTACAGAAAAGATATGGAATACAAGTGGAGAGTGGGCAAACTCATTTGTTCAGGTGGTTGAAAGAAATAACACGTATGTGGTTGCGGGCGAAAGTGATCTTTCCCATACACTGATATTGGACGATGAATGTACTTGAACACATCTGATCTCTCTATACTCGTTGATTGGAAGGGTGATTGAAAGAGTTTGTGATACTTATCTATCCTGTGATGGTACTGCATAAAGAAGGTTTCTACAATATCAAAATTCAGTATATGGGTGTGAATTATGGGTGCTGATGAATTTGATTCATGAGGCTTCAAAAAAACTTTTCCATGCTAATGTGGGGGTATTGGTTCGTGGTTTTCTCAGTTTGATTCAAGCTTCCAAAGGTATTTTTTTTTTTTAAAAAAAATATTGAAGGAGGAATTGTTGGGGTGGAGATTGAGGTTTCTATTCCATTTAAAATTATGGTCGAATCAATACATTTACAACGTTTTATTGCGGTTCCTAAATGGGGTGACTTGTAACACATTGATGATCAAGATGCGATGACAACTGCTTCCATTGCACTCAAAACGGATGTGCTTAAAGCGAAGGTTGGTAACGAATATTATTGCAGTGAATTCAAAATTATAATTTCGTCGGGGTAAGGTTGTTGGATTCGCGACAAGGTAGTAACAGGATGGGTTTCATGACTTCCTTGGAGGAATCTGCATGATGCACAATGATTCAGATGATGATGTTAATGAATGAGATTTAAATGCAGTGGATCAGTGATGTGCGACGAAGTCCTGGAAACGTGGTTTTGAGGAGCCGGATCGCAGAATTTACAACAAACCAGTAGGAGTTGGTATACTGGTCAAATAGGAGAATCATTCACAAGGATCCCATTCACATATACTGGATGTTGGCTTAATAAGAATAAAGACAATGTTTGAAGGGAAAGGAAATGTGATGACAAAATCGGATACAGTAACCAACAATACCCTCCAGGCTGATACCTTAAAGGATGGTTATTATCAGAACATTTTTGCAATTAATGGTGAGAACTTCCATGGAATAAGAATGTGGCGAATTTTCTCAAGGTGGTCATGAGGAAGGGGTTTGGGTTAGTTTTTTTGGTTTGTGTATTAGTTTTTAGGTGGGTTAATAAATGGGTAATTTTTAGTTTTAATGTTAAACGACGTTTTCAAAGTCATTGGCTCAAATAAGGGTTCATAAGAATGATGTAGCTGAATCGGTTTGATTAGGCACATTTAAAATAAAATCAGTTTGAATCTAGTACCGATGGATCAATATTGGAATTTGATTGGAGAATTGGTGAAGTGGGAAGACTATGGGATATAACATGGATGGGTGTATGAATAAACATGACGGGAAGATTATTGAATCACAAAGAGGTTGAAGGAGGGTTTTAGATGAATTTTTGTCAACACTTAAAACATTCAAGGCATGGCCCAGAAGGCTTAAAAAACGATTGGTGTCAAGGAATTATGTGTAAAAAAAATAAAGTGAATTTTCTAACGTTACAAGAAACAAATGGAGATTTTTTAGTGTTAAGATATGTTGGGGCAATTGTTCTATTTCGATTTGGGTCATAGTGTTTCAGTAAGGTTTACTCGGGAGGTATTCTTTGTGTGTGGGATACTAGTTCGTACCGTAAAAAAGACGTCATGTGTCTGAGTACTTCATTATGATTCGGGTGTGTGGTTTTGAAAACTGATGTTTGACCTTCTCATTGTTTCTGTATATGCTCCTCAAGAATTAAATGGAAAAAAGAATGTTGTGGGGTAACTATTTGACTCATGTGAATTAGTAATTGAATAGGCGATGGTGATTATAAATGGGGGATTTTTTAATGAAGGTGAGATGTTAAATCTGAAAGATTTCGCTCGGTCCACACCCCCCCCCCACCACCCGAATGTTAATGTTACAAGGTGCATTTGTGTTTTATTCGTTTATCGTCAATGCGGGCCTTGGAGGAGAAGATTCCTTTGGTGGTTGTTCTTTTACGTGGTGTCATAATCTGCTACAAAGATGAGCAAACTTGATTCGGTTCCTCATTTTCTGAGAATTTAATGATTACTTGCCCGAACTTCACAGCAACCTCCTCTCTGGAACGGTACTTATCAGGATCATCGGGGCATATTTAGCTTAGTGGAGGTCTCACTTTGATTATGGGCCGATCTTTTCCGATTTTTTCCATTCTTGGTTTGAAAATGGAAAGGATTTTATAAATTGGTTGAACGATGCATGGAATGAAGTCCTGTGGAGAATCATTATGAGATGCGTAACTTGATGAAGAAAATTGAAAACATCTCAAACGAAGATTTCGATGGATTGGAATAAATGGTAATATGAAAAGTTCAAAAAAAACATAAAAGCAAAACTCCATAAGATGATCTAAACATGGCCAGATGGATGATATAATTGATAATGGTTGAAGGCACAACTATGAGGTTTTGTAAAATTAAGATGGGATGTCTTGAAATCCATTCAAGATTATCGAAAAAAAATTCTTCATTGGAGCGGCCTCAAAAAGCGAAGACTTAAAATGGTCCATAGAAGGAGAATGGGAATAGTGAGTTTTTTATCACGGTGTGTGTTGAAATATAAAAAACGGATAGTCAACTTAAACATTCGTGGGTTTGGTTGATGGCACTTGGGTTGATAATACGCAAAGGCGTTGAGAAATTTGAATTCCATCCATCATTTTAGTAATAGATATGACAAACCTGCTGCTAATCAGATTCTTCTTGTTATGAACTTTTCGAGAAATTTATCTTGTGATAAAAGGTTGAGCTCGGAAATCGAATTGTTTGTCCAGTGTCTAAAGATGAAGTAAAGAGGGCGTCGGGATTGGATTGTGGGACTGATAAAGACCTAGGTCCAGCATACAGATGCGTTTCACGTTTGGTTTCTATCGTCGATTATTGGGGAAGGGATTGGTAATTGACGTGTTAGATGCCTAATCATTTTTTTTACTTATGGGGACATCCCTAAAGGTTGTTTGTAACTAGTCTTAATTGCCTTGGTTCCTAAAATCCCTGATGCTTTAACGTCGGGTTGTAAAAGATTTTAGCTCCAATAAGTCTAATCGGGAAGCTTAGCTTGTACGAAATTATTGCAAAAATATTGGCGCAATAGCGCTAGTAGTTGTGTTTTGGGAGATATTGTAAACGAGGTGCAATCAGCCTTTCATTGCGTATAGACAAAATTTTAGACGGCCCGTTTATCTTTAAATGAAAGTGCATCCAATGGTGTAAGTCGAAGAAGAAGAAGAAAGAAACAATCTTTAATTTTTAAAGTTGATTTTTGTGAAGGCTTTATGATTCGGTTCGGATTAGGATTTTTTTTTGGATGTTTGAATAGTTTTGAAAAAAAAGTTTGGGTTCAGTGATAAGTGGTGCGCCTGGATTCAGAGTTGTCTTAGATCTTCGAGAGGCTCGATAATTATTAACGGTAGTCCAACGGCGGAGTTTCAATTTCACAAGGGCTTAAAACAAGGTGATCCGTTATCTCCTTTCTTGTTCATATTAATAATGGAAAGTTTGCATTTATCATTTCAAAAGAGGTGGTTGATTGCTACGTATGTTTAAACGGCATAACAGGTTAAGTTCTTCGTTGATGCTTTCCCTTATGTTTTAAAGCGGATTCGATGTGATTTTATAATTTTGTTGGGGAACCCCATAAATGGCTGCGATTGACATAGTAATTACTCTAGTTCAGGTTCTGATTGCTTTTTTTTCATGCGTCAGGGTTTGCATTTTCAACATGACAAAAGTAAACTAATGGGGGTTCTTGTGGATGATGAAAAAGTTAAGCAAGTTGCCTCAAAACTAGGATGCCTTATTCTTAAACCGCCTTTCTCCTACTTAGGTTCGAAAGTGGGTGGTTCTATGCATAGAATTCAAGCTTGGAATGAGGTAGTAGATCGAGTGTATGCTCGCCTATCCAAGTGGAAAATGAAGACGCTTTCAATTGGAGGAAGGTTAACTCTCCTTAAATCGGTCTTAGGATCGATGCCTATATATCACATGTCTATTTTTAGAGTCCCTATGAGTGTTCTTCGCAGGTTGGAATCCATTCGTAGTTATTTTTTTAATGGTCATGATCCCAATAGCAAGAGAACGTCTTGGGTTAAATGGAAAAATATGTTGGCTTTCAAAGAGAAAAGTGGCCTTGGTTTGTTTCACAGTTTGTATGATTGAAATAGGGAGGTCTTATGTTCAAATGGGTGTGGAGGTTCTTTACTCAAAATACATCTTTATGGTCGAGGGTTATCAATGCGATCCATGGAGAAGATGGGAAAGTGGGGAAGCAAGTGAAGTCTGCTTTCCCGTCGTATTGGATGGACATAGTGCATGAAATCAATGTTCTGAAGAATCAAGGTATTAATCTTCTTAACTGTATGCAAAATGAAATGGGGACAACGGGGATTGATAAACTGCTTTATGGGAAGACCCCATTGGATTGGTCATATCGTTCTTAAACGATTATATCCTCTGTATCTATGCTCTAGAGACATGTAAGTTTGTGAGGTTGGCACAAAGTTGGGAATCAATCCAGTTTTGGACTTTTCTTTTCGTCGAAAAACCCAGGGGTGTATCGAACAGGAGCAGTAGTACGAAGCTTTATTGCGTTCAGGTTCCAAGACGTAAACCCTTGTTCATGTGTCAGATCGTTGGAAATGTCCTTGAAGGGAACTCGGGTGATTTTTTCTGTTTCTTCTGTTAGAAAAGATGCGTAGATGATAAAATGTTGACGGATACGAACTACAAAGACACGGTGGATATAAATATGTCCTATTAAGGTGAACTGTTCATGCGTGGAAAAGTTAAGATTGATTCATTACCGACGGTTTCATCAATTCTCGTGAGGTATCGGATATAGAATCTATTACGTGTTCTTATTTGTGACAATGAGGTGGAGCGTATAGACCATCTTCTTTTTTTAAGTGTAATTATGGTTAGAGTATATTAATCCGAAAGATAACACGGATAGTGGGATTATTTTCTTACATAGAGGCCGACTCATATGGAAGATTGGTTAAACTGGCTTGTGAATATTCGCTTATATTCTTTAATTATAAGCAGGCACTCTCGAAGGGTGTTATTTTACGTAATGTTGGTGGGCATGTTTGGAATATGGAACAGTATATCTTTGAAGCCGGTTTTATTACTCCAAGGCGGATGATTTGTGAGGATATTGTTGTTCGGTCTTTTTATTGGTGTCGTAATAGATGTAAAGCCTCGTTTAGTTGGAACGATTGGCTTAAAAATCCGTATCTTGTCGCTTTGTAATTTCTAGCTTCTTGCTAGTGGTTTAATAATATATTGCTGTTCAAAAAAAAACAACATAATTTTTAAAAAATTAGCACACGCAAACCACACTTATAAAACTTTAAAATCTTACCATACAAATTTAAAAAAAAAACACTCACATCTGTAATAAAAGAAACACCGCCCCGCAGCAACGCACGGACAACGATACTTGTTATAACTATATATTAAACCTTAGAAATTAGGAATCGAGCCACCGAGAATAAAAAATTAGTATGTACAGTACACATATTCCAAATTAAGGTGTTAGGTTGTCATGGAGAAAAAGAGACGCACAATTTTAATCTATTTACAACTTTTGTATATAACAAAATTTATTTATCAAATCTGGAGCGCATATCTATTGATTCATTCGGAAAAAAAAATGTCACTGAAAAGATCATCGAATTGCGAACAAAACGAGCTCAATGTTGCAATGTTTCTGACATGCGTGCGATTTTATAAAAAATGTTGAAGTTTAATATATATATTTAAAAAAATAATTTTCAAAACGCACCATAAACTTTAACCTATTTATGACTTTTTTATATGACAAACTTTATTTATCAAATATGGAGCGCATATCTATTGATTCATTCAAGAAAAAAAATGTCACTGAAAAGATCGTCGAGTTGCGAATAAAACGAGCCAAATATTACAATGCTTATTACATGCGTATGATTTTATAAAAATGTTGAAGTTTAATATATATATTAAAAAAATACTTTTTAAAACGCACCCTAAAGTATGTTAATGTTACAAACTCGACCTTGAACTTTAACCTATCAATGACTTTTTATATAACAAACTTTATTTATCAAATCTGGAGCGCATTTCTATCGATTTATGTGAGAGAAAAAAATGTCACTGAAAAGATCGTCGAATTGCGAACAAAACGAGCCTAATATTGCAACGCTTCTGACATGTGTACGATTATATAAAAAATGTCGAAGTTTAACATATATATATTCAAAATATTTACGGAAATAGCCTTTGAGTTTATCGATTCGTTGCAAGGTGAGTCGCACAGTCTCGCGCGTTCCGCGGCAACGCGCGGGTAACGAACCTCGTTACTCATTTAAAAAGCCAAAAAATATTTTATACAACTAATATAATTTATCCAAATTTATAATTTTTTTTTTCTTACATTACAAATATAATCATTTGAGATGTCCAAACACTGTTCATCGATGAACAGTGTTCGGGCTACACTGTTCATCGATGAATAGTGTAGTCCACATCGGGCCGGCCCGGTGGTTACTGTTCATCGGCAAAAAAAAACTTTACACCCCCCTTCCCATTTTTTGGCCAAAAATAAGAAAAAAAAAATTACGAAACGTACTCTTATTTTTTAACTATTTACGACTTTCTGTTCATCGGCAAAAAAAAAACCTTTATACCCCCCTTCTTTTGCCAAAAATAAGAAGAAAAAAATTTACGGAACGTACTATTATTTTTTTAATTATTTACGACTTTCTATCGGCATGACCAAAAAAAAAACTTTGCCTTTATTGAAAAAAAATATACACATTAAAGCCGGCACAAAAAATAAATTCGCGCAAGGGAAAAAAAATTAACGCTACAAAGACCGAAAAAATAAACCCGCAAAAAAAAGGAAACATTAATGCCCCGCAACAACGCGTGAAAAATTAACGCTCCGCAGCAACGCGCGGATAATCTTGCTTGTTATATCTAAATCATAAACCAAATTTAAATCCAAATTAAATTCATAATCCTAAACTCATCTACAAACCAAACGGGCCTTAAAAACTAAATAGGCCCTTGAATTAGTAACGTGACATGTTTATTATACTCCTTTGGATTTTTTACACGGAAAAAATTAAAGTTATATTTCAAATACCGGTATATATTTTCTTTCCACATTTACAATCAAACCTTTACTAGTATTTGCTTAAATCTTTGGATGAAAGAAGCATTTCACGTACTATGGAGATTTGCTTCTCATTTTTAGATGGCACGTGAAATGAAAGTATGTCTAATCAGTTAGCTTGTTCCTTAATCAAGAGAACATGGAGATAGTTGATACGCGCTTATCAGTATTAATTTAAAATCTATCTATCTAACCACTTGCTTGAGTTTTGATTGCTACTGAGTAATTAATTCACATTTATTCATAAGAAAATAACTATTTCTATTACAGGTGGAATATGGACAAACCAAATTACATTGAACGACGAATTGAACAAGAAGTTACCGGTATTAAATTATAAGGAGCCAAATGAATAGGCTTTCAAATAGTCTGGGGTTGTTAAAAAAATGGGTAAAAAAATAGGTTGAAACTACCAATCTACCATTAGAGCATAGGGTATGATTACCATTAGAGCATAGGGTATGATTGGTGTTATGAGATAGTGTCATGGGCAAAAACAGTGTTACTTCATTACTTTTTCTCATTGCATCAGTTTGTCACATGGCATCAAAACATCTTTCCCTCGTACAAAAGGGGTGTCATGGGTCCATACATACACAAATACACCTCACAAAAAAAAAATTAAAAAGTGTTATGGCGCTGGCTGGTATGTATGCGAGAGGTTATGACACGAGGTGTGGTGTGGTGTCTAATGCCATGAGCTGGCTGATGATAAATCCTAAACCAAATTTAAATCCAAATTCAATTCCTAATTCTAAACTCATCTACAAACCAAACGGGCCTTAAAAACTAAACAGGCCCTTGAATTAGTAACGTGACATGTTTTTTCAGCCGTACACTACAGCCCCCCATTCTTTTTCGTTTTTTATACTCCTTTGGATTTTTTACACAGAAAAAATTAAAGTTATATTTCAAATACCGGTATATATTTTCTTTCCACATTTACAATCAAACCTATACTAGTATTTGCTTAAATCTTTGGATGAAAGAAGCATTTCACGTACTATGGAGATTTGCTTCTCATTTTTAGATGGCACGTGAAATGAAAGTATGTCTAATCAGTTAGCTTGTTCCTTAATCAAGAGAACATGGAGATAGTTGATACGCGCTTATCAGTATTAATTTAAAATCTATCTATCTAACCACTTGCTTGAGTTTTGATTGCTACTGAGTAATTAATTCACATTTATTCATAAGAGAATAACTATTTCTATTACAGGTGGAATATGGACAAACCAAATTACATTGGACGACGAATTGAACAAGTTACCGGTATTAAATTATAAGGAGCCAAATGAATAGGCTTTCAAATAGTCTGGGGTTGTTAAAAAAAATGGGTTGAAACTACCAATCTACCATTAGAGCATAGGGTATGATTGGTGTTATGAGATAGTGTCATGGGCAAAAACAGTGTTACTTCATTACTTTTTTTCATTACACCAGTTTGTCACATGGCATCAAAACATCTTTCCCTCGTACAAAAAGAGTGTCATGGGTAAAAGTTGTGTCATGGGTCCATACATACACAAATACACCTCACAAAAAAAATTAAAAAGTGTCATTGCGCTGGCTGGTATGTATGCGAGAGGTTATGACACGAGGTGTGGTGTGGTGTCTAATGACCATAGGGCGGCAATTTTCACCCTTCTGATCATAGGGATTCCTAAGTGCAGTGACGGATGAGGTGTGAGGCATAGGGTCAGCTTCAGGACTCTTTAGGAGTTTTGAAAGATTTTGAATGCATAAAAAGTTCTTCTAGATCAGAGTCTCTACACAAGCTCTGATACCACTTGTAGGATCGATATTCCTTAATGAAACACTGATATACTGTCAACTATGCGGAATCTAGTTGGCAGTACTAAGAAGAACACACAATGTTTTGACAAACAATTTGTATTATCACACGTTGAATCTGCCTAAGATTGCAGATCCCTAATACAATACTTATCTCTAATTACTTCTACTTAAACTTTGTTTTTGGTTTCTGTTGTATTTGTGTGTCGTTATAATTGCCTTCTTGTGATCCTTTTATAAACATAGGAAACTCTAGTAGTGTACAGTCCTTGTATGACACCTAAATACTATTTAATTTAATCAGAATTTAACTGTTACATGATAACTACTACCTGTAACCGCTTAATCTTTCAAAGTTCCTTTAACATCGGCAGTACGTTGACTTTTCCATACTTGCTTGGCAGTACTTTGATCTTCAACTTAGCAGTACGTTGACCTTTTGACTTGTATTTCCCAACATAGATATTATTAATTCGTAGGTTATAATGATTTTAATTTTTCCATTGTTTCTTAAAATGAGTCAATCAATTAATTAATGAGGCAATCAGTTTCGTTTGACTTCGTTTGCTATTATTAATTCATAGGTTATAATGATTTTATTTTTTCCAATGTTTTTTAAAATAAGGATTTTCAACTTTTATAGATTTCTAGTTTCCACATTTGGGTAAATCTCCTTTATAAGGAGTATAGATATCGTAACTTGACTATAACAGAGCTAAAGTATAACACTTAACTCCCTAGATAATCGACCTATGTGCATACTACACTTAACAATTTCCATTTTAGTAATCATTAGCAGCCTACACCTTTAACCCGTGTTAAAACCTCATACTGGGATCCATATTTATATCAAATAACTTTTTAGCAATACCCGCTATCAATGTTAGCTCAAATCCTGACTCTATCGTGAGTCTCGCTAGCCATCTTTTCTTTTTCCAGGCCTCAGCAAATATCATATATCTCGCTTTAGTTATCGAAAAAGCTTCCATGTGTTACTGCATATCTATGTATCATCAAAATATCCATGATAATGATCGATCTTCTCAAGGCGTAGTCGAAATTCACAAAAACATGTTTGTTGTCTTATAACACGAAAACCACAAAAGCATATGCGTGTGTTAGGTTTTGATTTACAAAGAGGGTTGATTTACAAAGAGGGTTGATTTAATACCCTAGATTAGCTTTCGCTGCTATATGTATCAAAATGGGGGTGTTACATAGTGACACCAACACACACAATATTTACACTTAAACGTTTATTAAGCTTAAACTAAAAAATATATAATTTGTGCCTCACCTCATCATCTCTATTTGTAGAGAAAGAGAAGATAGAAGCACTAATCCTTGACGGACAAGTAATGCACGTTAACAATAGCTAAAATACAACTAAACCCTAAACTTCAAATCTTAGCTATATGCCTATACGTAACCACCGATATGCTAACAATATATAGCTATTCATATATGATTTAACACATATGATGTGCATAATATCTATCCATATTACAATTCTTTGTTTTTAGATTTAGATCCGTTTGATTTGTAGATGGGTTTAGAATTATGATTAGAATTTAAATTTGAATTTGATATTAGTATAAGAAAAAAACAAAAGACATAAAATATATATTTAAATATTAAATGAAATAAACTTAATAATTTTTTATATTAAAAAAAGAGTATGAAAGAGAAGTAAATAAGATGGGCTAACTAATAGTATGAATTCCACCCATTTTAAAACAGTGGTTGTGAGTGGTATTCATCCCCAATTTTCAATCATATGTTTTCAAACAAACAATGTTTTGTTGTCTTTTCAAACGTGAACCCAACCCAAAGTGCTATACCAAACAGCTCCTTATATCCTTGTTAGGCATTTCAATCACTTTCCTTTTCGATAATTTATTTTGGACATATAAATATTACTGATTATCTAACGAATTAGCATATAATGTCTCGGTGTTTAGTGAGATATGAGTAAATGGTAAGCGGTGACTGATTGTTAGAGATAAAAGTAGAGAGCTACGGTGAGGGAGAAGGATGACATGACGTTGAGGTGAAAGTGTGTGACTCGTATTTTGGTGCAGAGGAGGAGCCATCGTACAAGCAATCGTGAGGGATTTTGTCTAAGCTTATCTATTTGGCTTAGTGCTTATATTATATAAGCACGTAATGACTTATGAATAAGCTTATGTTTAAATTTGGGTTAGCTTATTAATGTTTAAGTTGTAAATTAAAATGACTAAAGTGTACGTGATCATTTAAAATTATAGGTGGTATATTGTGTATAAAAGTCTTGGCCTAATCATCATACTTACCCCGATATACTTTTATAACTTTAAACTTAAAAAATTCATTTTGTGAACATTAAACTTTGTTTTTGTACTTTTTTGGGCATTTTGTCACCCACCAAACCGGTAACGGGTTTTTTTAAACGTGGCATCCACGTAGAATTTTTAGGGTTACAAAAGGATAATGTTGTAAGTTTGGTGCTTTTATATTTTTTTTCCTAAAAAAAAATTTCATACAAAACTTTTTTTTCAAAAAATATTTTTTCTGGGAAATAAATTTTTCACTTTTCTCTTAAATACTTGAAATATTACTATGTTTCAATGGCAATTTGTAATTATTTTAAAATTTTTGGTTTATACGTTTTCATATGTTTATGTACCAAAAGTTTTTAGAAATATATAAACAAAAAATTTATGAAAACGGATAAAAACGTATAAACAAAAAATTTTAAAAATAATTACAAACGTTTGTTGAAAAATAGTAATATTATAAGTTTTTAAAAAAAGGGAAAAAAATTTGTATTTAAAAAATGTTTTTTTTAAAATTTTTTTGTATAAAAAAATTATTTTTTTGAAAAAAAAAAGTATTTAAAAAAAGGGGAATTTTTTTTTGTAGAAAAATAACCTATACAAAGAAAGTATTTAAAAAAAGGATTTTTTTTTTG